>JAJQOW010000346.1:0-128901 GCA_037975125.1 Latrodectus hesperus | reverse complement strand
CGTCGCATAAACTTTACTAAGGTTCAAAGCAAAAATCGAGAAAGTAATCTTCTTCTGTTGCGCTACTTTCGAATTCCGTTGCGCTACTCTCACTTGATGCATTTTTATAACAGCTGAAAGAAAACATTATGGCAGCCTGAAATCTCATCCCATGAAACGTGGAAGGAAAATATAAAAATAAAGGTTAGCACTATACTAAAATTATAAATGTTGCAACATTTTCAATAAAAACACTTAACTAAGAAAGTTGTAAATAAGTTTCATGAATAAATGTGTATTAAGTTTAATTTTTAAATTTATATTATATAATGATCACACACATAAACTCAAATAACAATCAAAATATATTTAACGAGAAAATACTTTCAAGTAATGTAACTGAAATAAGTAAGGTAAGTTAACTATCTAATGAATATATAATTTTTGAAAACTGTAAATTAAATTTTAAAAAAAAACTGAGATGACAGCACATTTGTTTCTTCCATTTAAAGGCATCTGTTATCATTATCTTGAATATACACATAATAAAGAACAGAAGAAGGAATAAAAAAATATAGCAGATAAACCTTTCCATCTATCAATAAAATATAGGCATAAAATCCATACTAATCACAGTAGAAAGAAAGTTAGTTTGTTAACAAAAATTTCAACTGTGTAGTGATTGTTTAACAATTTACAATACTGCATAAATCATAAGGAAAGATGTTGAATATACTTAAAATAATCCCAAAATTTATTTGTAACTGGTACCATACCAACAGAACATCATACTTCATAATATGTTATAGAAATGTCATTATAATTTTTACCGCAGAGTAAAGATATTTTCAACTTGAAGTAAAAGCAAATGAAAATTTAGAATAAGTATGCTTTCAGAGGATACTACAATATTATAGGATAATATCTGACACAAATATATAATTATTGTAAGCTTTATTGAGAATTTAATTGATTTAATAATTCTAGATATACGATTGATTACTGAAATTATCGATTTCATTTTTATTATGGAAAAGTTAATAAATGATTTGATTTCAAATCAGAAAAATATCTACATTTTCATCTATCCATATTTAAAAATGTGTTTTGGAAAGCTTGTATAAAATATTTGCAATTAGCTCAGAAAAATCATTTGTAAAATTAAAAAAAATCGATAAGCACATGAGAAATATATTTAGAGTCTCAAATCAATTGACTCACATAAACTCTTTGATTTTCAGCTGAAATCAACAAATTAGATTTCTTTTTATATTTTTCAATAATCGATATCATTCTTTTTAAGCATTTCTGATTTAATGTTTAAAAAACTTAAATAAGTTCCAAGTGAAATTCTCTCCGAAAGAAGCTTAAAAGTGACCATCGATTAAAAAAATTCTGTTATTGAAATCTGTAAAAAAAATTAATACTGTAAAATTAATTAAAAAAATAAAATAAGAATTTTAATAAACAACGAGTAATGGTTAGATGACCAACTAAGAAATTCACCAGATCAATCAGAAAACCAATATGCCTTTTTAACTTCTGTTACTTATAATAATATTTTACTTTATTTTGATTGAAAGTTGAAATAAAACATTGCATTATTTTTGTTTCATATAATAAATGAATGTGCTTTCAGATCTATCATTTATGATATTCAAGTATGCATTGGAAGAAATTCGTAACTGCAACGATGCGAGTATCAAAATTACTTTCGATTTTAAACGAGACTAAAACTGTTAATATAAAGCTAAACAAGATAAGGATAAGTTTCTTTTATTTGTTTGCATTTTTTATTGAAGGAAAAAATAATCATTTACTCGAGCTTCCAAATTTAGGTTATGGATAACAGGAAAGTACACACCTTTCTACTCGATAAAATGTTCATCAGTATTGAAATGCTTACAGTTTTAGTTTTCCTTTTTCCGGGTATTCAAAATATAGAAGGATTCGCTGGAATATTATATTTATATTAAGGAGAGTTTCAAACTCAAACCACATTTAAATAATCATTAAGACTGAATATTCAGCTGCTAAAATGAGATGACACAATGATTTCTTATATTACCTGTATGAATTCAGAGGCAGGAAAAATATTTTCTCAAATTTATTTACCACTTTAAACACATTACTTCCTCCCAACATATATGTGCAATACAACTGAATAACATCATATCGATATAAATAAAATACTAATTCTCTAATTGATAAATTACTGTCTGGAGTTGCACTGAGATTAACGGCACAGAAGGAAATCAATATATAAATTTTAAAAGAAATATTGATTTTTCACAAAAAAAATGATGAAACCCACGGAATATTTGCGATTATTGGGATCATTCGTTTGATGATGACGAAACAAACATAAAAGAGAAAGATATTCTACAATAAAACAATATACGTTCGCTTATAGCACAACATGAAATCTTCAATGGAATAAAATAATCAATCTTCGCAGAGAAGAAAGTTCTATGAAATGGAAACGCATTTCCAAGCATAATATTTGACTATATTTTATGAACATTATAACGGCACTTTGATAGGAATCATCCCAAGGGAGATTGCTCTGTATGTGTATCATTAATAATGGGTATCAGTATCTTATTAGAATTTAATATTCTTGTTATCCTTCAAAAAATAAAGCCGTCAAGAGAATCTTTTTATCCTCACACGAATATTTTGCTTATGTGGAAAAATACGGACCATTCCTCTAATTCACACTTAAAATGAGAATATTCTTTGATGTGTGATAAAATAACTTGTATTTATATTACACAATTTAAAATCACGCATGCATAGTAATAACAGCATTCACAAGCCTTTGATTCAACAGCAGCAAGGTCCTCAGATGGTATAAGCTGCATCGAAAACAGTTAATCATTGATAAAATTAAGTACTTTAATAAATGACTGAATTACAACTAATTGAGAATATTGAGGTGAGTTAGAAAAAAAGGATTTTAAACAAAGTTATGAAACCATAATAAGAGGAGGCAACTAAAAATTAAAAACAACAATGCCTTTTAATTATATGAAGAGACTTGAGTGAAGAGTTTCGTTTATTGAAAATTCCAATTTAATGTTACTTTAATCAAACCATTTTATCCGATGCCCATTAAGAGCAGTACAGACAATCAAAAAGGATTTCACATTCAATTTCTCACCACAATAATTACATTCTGGGAAGGGGATGCTATTAAGAGAGCAATTACTTTTGAGTCAGGGAAACATGTGTATGTTCCATTCAAGAGAGAGAGAGAGAAGTCTTGTCAATAAAATTTCACAACGTCTTAAGATTTAACCTCCAGGGTGACAAATTTGATTTAATAATATAAAGCTTATTATTAATCCCTTGATACCACTTTTTAAGCCAAAGACAACAATGCGAATGATCGACAGCAGATTTCAAGTCAGCATAAAAAAAAACTGCTTGAATTAGGAATCTGAAGCTAATTTTGCAGTGTTGTCTACCAATGCCTTTCCCCTAATTCACACATGAAGTGGAAAATAAAAATAAAATCAAGGCTCTTTAGAAAATAACTATTAATGAATATTTTTGATTCTCTTAATAAGTGAATTATCTCTCTCTCAGTAGTTATAAAATTCATTATTGAATTGATGCAAGATATGCTGCGTTTTATACATAGGGAATAAAATCGCGTGAAAACATTATCTCTATAAACATTTACATCCAAAAAGCATCTGAAAGTTAAATTTGCGTTCCTTTTTGAAAATCTGAAGTAAAGATTAGTAGAATGCAAAGGGGGTCTATTAATTACGACTGAGAAAACTCTTAATATAGGGGAATATTTCCTCAATATTTAAACTTAAGTAAGAATGTACTTTGCTTTTAAGAAGCACACAAAATATTACATTGAAGCAAGATTGATAGATACAGCATCATAATAAATACCCTAGGGCTATACACATAATAAATACCCTAGGGTTGACTCCTTGGAGGCAGGTAGATAGAAAAAAATGATATATCAAATGGTTTAGTATTTTAAATTAAGAATATTCTCACATATTATATACTGAAAAGGTTTTCCTCAAGAGCTCACAAGCGAGTCTTTTAATCATCGCCCGGAACACTCTTAATGTATGGAAATATAGGAATATTTCTTTAATACTTAAACTGTCGAAAGAATATTCTTTGCTTTAAAATGAAAACAAAATATTACTTTAAAGCAAGAATGATTGATACAGCAGGATAATAAATACCCATGGATTAAACATATCAACTCAAAGGAGGCAGGTGAGTAGAAAAACAGCTTAACATCAAATGCTTTAGTATTTTATAAATAAGGAATATTCTTACATATTATTGTGAAAAGGTTTACCTAAAGAGCTCACAAGTGAGTCTTTTAATCATTGCTGGGAACACTCTTAATATAGGGAAATATAGGAACATTTCCTTATTATTTTTTAAAGTTTTGTAAACCTATTCTTTCGTATTTAAAAGCCCAAAAATATTACTTTGAAGCAATTGGTAGATACAGCAGCATAAAAAGTACCCTTGGGCTATAAATGTCAACTCCAAAGTATAAAGTAACACCAAGGAGACATTATTGTATGGACAGTTCCAAGTCTAGTGTTTTGCATTGAAGTCCCCTGCAATTATATTAGTGTTAGCTGAAGCCATTATGTTTTCAATATCAGTAGTGAAGAGGGGGCTAGGATTGGGGGAAGTGTAGTAAGAGGTTAATGCAATTTCATTCTTTGTATTAGGGGCGATGATGACAGTTGTGGCTTCACTATAAAGGAGAGTGGGGTTAGGTGCGAGCGAGTGGGGGTGCATGATTTAATTGAAATGGCAGTTCCACCTATAATTCTTGTGCTGAAGCGATTGTGTCTATATATCTTGTAATTGGGTATTTTGAATGGTTGGGTGGCCAGCAGGTGGGTTTCTTGAAAAAGTATTATATCAGGTACTTGATTATTGATAAATTGCAATAATTCTATCATTTTACTCCTGATTCCGTTTGCATTCCAGGACATAATTTTTAAGTTATTAATTTTGTGAGGCATTATTATTTGTGGATGGATTTGTGCCTAAAGCCTTTAGGAATGTATGCAGCTTGTGGATTGGGTATTCTTGGGACTGTAATAATGCTAGAGAATTTTACAACATGGGGAAGGCTTAAAAAATTTGGTTTATTTCTGAAGCTAATAGAAGAATATTGTGGAAGTTATTAGGGAGAGGGGGAAAGCCAGAGGGCTGAAAATTTGAATTCAGTTGTATGATGGGAGCGAATGGGTTATTATGCTGGTTTGTTGATGCTGCTCATGCATAAGATAAATTAGGCCTGATGGTTTGGTCGTTTGCGGAGAAGGTTCTGTTTTCAATTGATCTTCGTTTTTTCATAGGATTTTTGGGGCAGATAGCATATGAGGCAGTGTGCTGCCCTCCACAATTGCAGCAGTGAGGTTTTTCTAAAAATTCATGAGGGCAGTCGCGGGTTGAATGTTGGTTTCCACATTCGACACACTTGGGTTTTAGGTGACATGCAGATGAGCTGTGGAAATAGGTTTGACAATTCCAGCCATTGCAGGGGGTTCTGTTTTCATATCTTTTTATTTTTACAACTAATTGTCTTAAATATGTGTCATAAATTTTTACGTAGTCTTTAAATTTCCTGATAGCTACCAGAAAACAGGAGATTGGCTCTTTTTTACGATGCTTTTTCATAACAGCGACGCTTTCCACTTCAAAGCCTAGCTCAGTGAGCTCCTCTGCAATTTCTTCTGCATCCGTGTTGGGGGGAATACCTTTTATCACTACTTTTAATGATCTACCTTTTTTTATTCGGAATGATGATAAATTCTATTTCATGGTCGTTTAAGTATTTAGTAAAAAGTCGGAGGGTTTCGGGGGTTGATGGGAACATTTTTAAGTATACTCCATTTAATTTTGTATCAAGATTTTTATCAATGTTTTCTTTAATCAATTTGATAAGTTCAGTGTAATTTGACGTGAATTTCACGAATACAGGAGGGGGAGGAGGGATGCGAACTGGCTGAGCAGCAAGGAAGTCTTCTGCATTGATGTTATTTACATTAGGCGCATGCAAACATTCAAAATTGCTTTCTAAGCTGGGCTTCTCAGAGGGGGGAACTTAGAATGGCCACCTCTTTAGGGTGAGTAAAGCTGTCGGCATCTATAAAATTACTTTTTTGTCTCTTATCATTGGTTGAAATAATTATTTCATTATTGATATTATTAGAGTTCGGGTTGAGTGGTTCAAAAATATTTAATGAGTTGTTATTAGGTTTGTTGGAAAAGTTAACAATTTCATTATTTTTATTAATCTTGGGATATGGTTGAGAAGATTCATGGCACATATTATTCGCTGAATCATTAACGGTTACATTGTTGCGCATATTGTCATTACCAGCATTAACACAATTGACACAAATAACATTATTCGGTTGGGCATAATTACAAACAATTGATCTATTTAAAACATTTTTACAGTCTACATATCTGGTAATATTATTAGATAAGACTTGATTTCTAACTACATTAGGTTCATTTGTAACATTAATTAGATTAAAATTTTCAGTATTCAGAATAGTATTTACATGCACATTATCATAATTATCAATCAATGAACCAATAATTTTAGAGGCAAGACTCTTGCTGCTGGAAGGCTGGGCCAAAATTTTTGTTGTATTAGATTTACAAAATTTTTTGGTTACAGTAATTTTTTTGGGAGCCTTCGAGTAGTTTGGAACCTGGCCACAATGGAAGACACATTTAGGAACAATGCATGGATCTATAAAACTGTGTTTACCCCATATTAGTTTACTGAGTTTGAAGTCATTGTTGTAGTTATCGTTATAATATTCTATTTGTTATCATTAAGATAATTCTGGTTGCATCTCTTAATACATTGCATTCTTAGTTTGTCAATTGAACTATTCACATCAAGTAAATCGGCTTGATTTTTTACTGCTTTTAGCAGTTCACATTTATCAAATCCGGGCATACTGCCCTTCTCAAAAATTTCGATTTTGTTCAGCACTTCCTGCACCTCAAGATATACATCGAGGTTATCCAACATATCTCTACATTTCTCACTTGCAGAACACATAGAGTTTGTGTCAGAATTGATGCTGTCCACGTCAGAAATTTTTTCACACTCATCCATCGGGAGTGGCACTGTGGAATCGGATTCGGTAGGGTGCTCGTAATCCGATGGATTAACACATCTTAGCATCCCACTTACAGAAGAAAGATCACAATTCGGAGTGGCACTTTGGGAGGTATTATTATGCACACTGGGATCAGAGATATTTGAAGCAATAACACAAGTAGTAGTAGAGCAGGAACTAATATCGCACTTTGTAGACATACGGAATCACAAGTACTTGATGATGGCAAATCGGCCCTGAATGGCCTTTTTCAGCTTCTGCTGATGCACTTTCCCCCGTAGGTGAGAAGGAACACACTTTTTCCTCGGTGGGCATTCCCCTCGCCGTCAGCAGAATGTACAATTTCCCCTAGTTGCAACACTGGTGCACGGTTCGGGAACAGTTAAGAATACTTTTTTCTTCAACCACGTCCAAAACCGTAATTACTATTATTGCGTGAGTAAGTTCAACTTCGAGATGTATGAAGCTGAACCTTGTCAACATTATCACTGAAAACTTTAACGCATTACAGATTGTTTGTTTCTTATATATTAAATTTTATTTATTTTTTGAACTGGTAGTTTTGAATTTATATATATATAAATATAAAAAAAGAAAAGGTAGCTAAGATTTTATGACGGAATGTCCAAAATTGTACATGTTGCGTCAAGAATAAAGATTTTGGAGAATGTATTTCTTTTTTTTATATATATATATTTTGAAAACCCAAGCAACATTAAAATTTTAAAATACTAATGTTAGGGTATATATTATTTTAAAACCTATATACAACTATAGAATATGAAATAAATCAAATACATATAAGATTCAATTTTTTTTAAATTTTAAATAATTTATGTTTATAAATTATATAAAATTTAAAAAACCTATTCGTCTCAAATAAGCGAATAGGTTTGTTCCCTTCTTGTATCTGTGGTGGTTCATGAGTGTCTTCATCGTCTTCACCAGAGTGTCTGTTGCGTTGCCAATTTGTTGCGTGTTTGTTTCCTTTCATTAATAAGTCCTATTGCCTTTAATATTTTTATTTTAACAATAACAATTAACAAATAACAATTTTCATAATTATATTCCATAAAAATGAGTTCCACACCGTGATACACTGGTGCCAATACGGTCTTCATTCGACCGCATCCAAATAGCAACTGGGCTAGATTCCCCATCGGATAGGGAAGATGCGCTTCTCATTCCCCTTTAGGGATTTACTGTGGCTGAGTTGCCACAGTGTCTTCACTATTTCATCTATAACATTTCCAAATCAGAGAATATTGACAAGTAATTTCGGAGTAGAGATGAAATGTACAGCGGAGGAAGGAATGCAATGGAATCCTAATGTCCAATCAGCGTGAAGCTGTCCAAGTGGGCGGAGCTCAATAGAATTTCAGTAGGTATTCTAAGTAAAAATACTTTCAAGTGTCTAAGTAAAAATACTTTCAAATTTGCAGTAATGCAATATCTTGCTCTTTTTCATAAAAACTATTATTTAATTTATGAATATGCACGAAAATATCTTCTATTTTTAGGTCTTTTTAAAAATTTTTATTTCTCACATAGTAGGGAACATCTGCTATAATTCATAAAATTTTATATTGAAAATTTCGAAGTTTACATCTTTCTTTTTTGTCAATATTATTCCAAACAGGGGAAGCATAAGTAACAATGGTGCGAAGCATAGAAATGTATAAAGTCTTTTCAATTTTGTGTTAAGTTTTGATTTCTTGCAGATAAGATTTTTTAAGCAACCAAAACCAGCATATTCTTTTTTAGTGACATTATTAATGTTTTTGGTCCAAGTGAATCTAGACGTGAGAGTGAGGCCAAGGTATTTTGCTTCTTTAACTTGAGGAATTGTTTTATCGAACAAAATTATAATTTATTTGTATTTTTATGCTTCATTTTAACTCTCGTCTTTCTTAAGAATATTATTGTTTGTGATTTATCAGCATTAATGATTACTCGCCAGTCTTGACACCATTTTTCAATTTCGATACGTTCATTTTATATTTCCATGAGAGCATGATTAGGATTTGCTGATTCGGCAAGAATAGCAATGTCATCTGTATAGAATGAAATATTTATTGTATAATTAGTAGAGATTGGAAATTCATATGTATAAAATAGATATAAAATAGGTCCAAGAATACTGCCTTGGGGAACGCCTGCATTGATATTAAGAGTCAGTGAGATGACGTCATTTTGCTTGACTTGGAAGTAGCGATTTTTTATATAGTTATAGATTAGGTGAATGATATCTGAGTATACATTAAGTTTGATAAATTTGAAAATGAGTCCTTCATGAAAAACTCTATCGAATGCTTTAGAAGCATCTAACATAGTCATGGCAGTATAAATTTTTTATGCATGTTATTACCAACTATTTCGGTTATCCTAAAAAGTTGTTTGACAGTGGAGAGATCTTTTCTAAAGCCATACTGTTGAGTAGGAAGAAGTTTAATATAATCTTTCATTCAATTTAGAATTATTTTTTCATAAATTTTTCCTAATGTAGGAATTAAGCTGATTGGTCGAAAATTCTCAGGTTTTCTGGGGTCTTTACCAGGTTTGGGGAAGAGTATTATTGTTGAAGTTTTCCACATTTAGGGGAAGATAGAAAATTGTAGGCAGTTGTTGTAAATCTTGACTAATTTCTTTATATATTCCAATGGAAGTTTTTTAATCATATTGTTGGTGATGTTATCAGCACCTTGCGCTTTTTTAACTTTGATATTCTTGATAACTTGAGTTATTTCATAGAGGTTCGTAGGTTCGATACTGGTGTATAAGGGAGTATTGCTTATAAAATGAGTTACTGTTTGTTCATTAGCATTTGTGAAGTTAGTATTAATATTTTGATTTGGTTAGAATTGATTATACAGATAATTTGCAAAAATATCCAGCATTTCATAGGTGAATACACATGTCCATTAGGTCCAATAACTTGAGAGTTTATATGATTTTTATTTTTAAGTTGTTTCGCAAGTATCCATACAGAATTATTTTCAGTACTTAGGTTAGTGATCTTGTAATTCCAGCTTTCTTGCCTGTTTTCAGCGCATGATTTTTTGATTAATTTATTTAATTTATTATTTAAGGTTTTAAAACATGGATTCCAAGTTTTTTGGTACTTCTTTCTAGTGCGATTTCTTTCTTTGATGAGATCTCTGATATTTGTTAGAAGTTTTAGGTAGTTATCTTCATATTTAATATTGGTTGTTGCTATATTCTTCGCTTCAATAATATCTTGATTGAATTAGTTAATATTATCAGTAATGTAATTTTCTAAAGATTGTTTATTTAGGTTTCACTGATTTGTAAGGTATCTTGTGGATTAACTTGTTCTCTATTGGCGTTATCTTGTAAGATGTTACTGAAAAGTTGACAGTTTGTGCGGAATATAAGTTTATTAATGTTATAATTTTTATTCAGTCCAATGCAGCCAATGACAGTTAAGTGATCAGATGAAAGTTCAATTATAGTGTTAGCAGAGATAGGAATGTTGCTATTAGTTATGAAAATGTCTAAATTATCTCCGTGAGTTAGAGGTGGGCTGTAATGGGTGGGTTTTATTGGAGCAATAATTTTAAGATTATTATTTTGAATGATGCTTCTGAGAATTTTTCCATTTTTGTTAGTAGATCTGCATCCCCAAAGTTCATTTTTACAGTTTAGGTCGCCTCCAACAATAGTAGGAAATTTATTTTTAATAATAGCGAGGATATCATTTGCTGAAGGTACACTTTGTGGCCTGTTGTAAAGACTAATGTTTTGTTTGTTTGTCGCTCAACGGTCATTTTTTGCACACGAGGACTAATTAGACCGGGACTTACGGTTTAAAGTGGAATCCGAACCACTACAAACATCTATGCCCAAGGTGGGATTCGAACCCACGAGCTGTTGAACCGAAGGCAAGAGCGCTAACCATTCGGCTGCCAGCTCGGCGTAAAGACTAATGAGTTTTAGATTTAAGTTTGGAAGATTAATAATTACAAATGCTTCCTCGAATCCATTTCCTGTAGTAGAACTAAAGTGGGTGGAGTTTTATTATTACTGCAGTTCCTCCTCCTTTGTGGTGGAGTCTGTTCGTTCTGTAAATTTTGCAGTTGGGAACACAGTCAAATGTGTTGGGAAACACATTTGACTCCTCAAGTTATTTTGAAGAGACAAATGTGTTTCAGTGAGAAGAATGATGTCTACATTATGTTTATCGATAAATTCTGCAAATTCTGAGATTTTATTAGCGATCCATTTTCATTCCAAGTAGCGATTTGTATTGGTGAAAAGTTACGATTTAAATTATTCATTGTTAATTTGTAAAGTTTCCTCTTTCTTGGCAATGGCCACATTTAGTTATTTAACTTGAGCAGTGAGTTCGAATTTTCCTGATCCTTTGACATAATAAATCAGAGTTTCAAGTTCAGCTATCGATGAGTTGGCTTCATTTATAATATTTTTTTTTGTTTTATTTATGGTTTCGTTGTTATTTACTAGAGCATTACCGTATGGTAAATTAGGATTAGTGTTTGGCACTATTTTGCTTTTTATTTGTTCAATTGTGTTTTTACATTTATTTTTTGGAAATTTGCTACATCCTCTGTAACTAGCAGGATGATTATCACCACAATTTGCGCGTTTTGCAGAAGTACTAGTAGGTTTTGCGCATTGAGAATGATGATTGTCACCTGCGCATTTGACGCATCTGAATTTATGATGACAGGAAGTTTGCGCATGGTGAAAACCCTGACATCTGAAACATTGCGTGGTACCTTTACGGCCTCTATAATTTTCAACTTTAATAACTTTATTAAATAGATGAGTTATATTAAATATTTCTTTAAATTTGTAGCTTTTGGGTAATGTCAATAAATATAATGGTACGTTTATTTTATTGCCGTCAACTTTCTTGTTCATTTGAGTAGTGTTAAGAACTGGGAAGCCTTCAAAAGCTATTTCGTTTGTGATTTCTTCAGGAGTATAAATGGGTGGTATATTTCTAATTACATTTTTTAAATTTTTGTCTTCTGGGAGTAGAAAAGTATAAGAAGTATTATTTTCATCCAGAGGTTTAGTGATTTTACGATGAGTATCCCACGACTCAATTTTTGTGTAAGGATTTCAGATCCAGTCATCTCTCGGCAGAATATCTGGAGATATTATTAGTTTTGAATAAATCTTGTAAGGTTTTCCAATTGATGTTCTTGTCTTTTATAACAATGGGAGGAACTCTGTTATTCTTTTTTGCCAGTTGAAATTGAATTTCATCATTTTCACGGTTTTCTGCTTGTGAATTTGAGGCATCATTCCTTTTTTTATTGGTTGTATTAATAGATTCATCAATTTTTCTTTTATTTAAGTTAATCCTGGGTGGTTTATGGGTGATTTGAGGTAAAGTTGGGAAGTTTTCATTATTATTATTTGAATCATCCTCTTCAACCTGCATAAGCGTTTCGAATCTGTTTTCTGTAGGAATTATAAATGCCGGAGGGCGATTTACTATTTTAGGTGTAGGTTTAACAGTTCCATGTGTGTTGTCTTTCCTGTGTTGAAATTTGGGGAGTTTTTCCGTCAGCTTATGAGCTCAAGACTATGAATGAGTAATTATTCAATGTCATTTGCAGACATAGGTGAGTTGCTAATTTTGTATATGACGTCTGTAGTGAGCCTAATTTTGCTGCTAATAGTCTTGTATTCAATGCCCAAATCCGATTCCAGAGATTGTGTCACGGCCCTAACCGTGGTGGGGGCAGGAGTGCAGTCCCCCGCGCCATTGTCAGCAGACACTGGATAGATTACTTATATTTCTTTGCCTAATACTAGAAATTAAAGATTACAGAAAAAACAAAAACTTGCAATTAATGAAATGTTGCATAAATAATAATTATTTTTTTATAGATTTTTTTATTAATATTCAAGTGAATGCTAATTTAAAATGATAATAATTTTAATTAATATTGATTATACTAATTAATTTTATGGAGTAATATAAAATATTATTGATCATTTTATTTAATTTTAATTAATTATTAATTTAGTTTTTATTCAATTTATTTATAAAATTTTAGAAACCTTGTCATTTTACTTTAATCCGATAGATGGCAGTAATAAAGAAATTGTAAATAGTACAAAATGTAATCAGTAAAATGCTTATTACTTTAAAATTAACTGTACTCAGTACTTACTAAGTACAGGAAAAGTAACTAGGTCCCATTCCTAGTCTATAACTTAATTGCTGGACTCTAGATCAGCCTCTAATTATATGAAGCTGATCTTCGACATTATTTAACCGTACTTCTGTTCAATATTCTGTGTTTCTAGGTATTTATATTATAATTAAAAATTTATTTTTATTATATATACTAATAGCTTTGAATTAAAATTCAAAGGGACAGTTTTCAAAGTTCTCAATTTTATTATGACAATTTTATTTTATTAAATTTATTCAACTCAATTTCATTAAACTTACATACCTAAATTATGGCATATCTCTAGGTATTTATCAAGCACATGATTTGCTCTTTTTTCATTTATTTTCTTGTAGAAGTGTTAAAAAAAGAGAGAAACAATTATATAAATTATTAATTAAAATTTATAAACTTTGCTCTCAATTTAATGTATGTGCTTATCAAAATTTTGTTAGAATTTAAACAACGTGAATGACACTCATAATTATTTATTTAAGCATAAAATACATTGAAATATACAGTTCAAAGCAAACTTGGATTTTCCTTCTAAAGCTAGATTTGATTGGTCTTTTTTGGGTATAAATCAAGGAAGCAGATAAGCTTTTTCCTCCTCCTGAAAATGGGCCGAGCTGGCAGCCGAATGGTTAGCACTCTTGCCTTCGGTTCAACAGTTCGTGGGTTCGAAACCCAACTTTGTCACGGATGTTTGTAGTGGTTTGGAATCCACTTTAAACCGTAAGTTCCGGTCTAATCAGCCCTCGTGTGCAAAAAATGACCGTTGAGCGACAAACAAACAAACAAACCTCCTGAAAATGGCGCAATTTAAACTCTATATTCCAAGAGCTTAAAAAAAATCATAGAGTATAGTCTTTCTGTAAAAAATATTAAAAACTGGAATTACTTATATTTTTAAATTTTATTAGTCGCCATTAAATATTTTTTAATTTAGATTTAGTCTCTTTCTTGTATCGCGTATACCTTGTTTCAAGGGAAGCCCAGGCTCAATATGGTCATCCGTGACATTATTTCGTCGACAACTGGTAAGTCTTCGAACGCATCTCAAAATGACAACCAGTGTTACTGCCTTTCTCATACTTTTTCTACAAGAACAGTCTAAGATTTTATTGCAGCGTGTCTAGTAATTAATGCCATTTACTCTTTTTAAAAATGATGAATGTCTAATCAGCTGAAATCGAAGACGAGTTGTACAAATTGTCACACAATATGTGTCTTTAATACAAGTAGCATTGATTAAAAACAATAGTAAAAAATTTGAGTACATTTTTCTTGATAATACATATAAAGATTCCTTGATTACATACAATACTAAAGTAGAATGTTATGTACATATTTATACAAAGATTGATTACAGAATACTTCAATCCGAAATTTAGATTAATCTTTTTCCAGAATGTGAAACCCTATAACTTTTCGATGAAATCTAAATCAGCTTCTAATTACATGAAGCTGATCTTTGGCATTATTAAGCGACTACAAAATATTTGCTGTATATTGGTAATTATGCTAAATTTATAATAATTTATATTCATTATATACACTGGTAGCTTAGAAATAAAATTGACAGGGACAATTTTCAAATTTCTCAATTTTATTATGACAGATTGCTATATTTCAAAAAAGTTTTATCTACATCGGTGTTTTCTTGGATCTTGAATCAAATATGTTTTACGAAGTGTCGATCTGCGTAGCAGGCACTATATTTCTACATCTGTAGTAGCTCCAAGAGGAGAAAAAACATGTCTTTACTCACTGAGAACTCTTGCCTGACTGCGTGAAATAGCCAATCAGCTACGAGTGCTTCAAATCTGGGCGTGGTTACCAGAAATTAGAATTTTCAATGTAGAAAGAGAACATTGATATAAGTTTGCATGATAATATTTAGAGTTCAAATTGAGAAAATCTGGGATAAACAATTCCGGTTAATAATATAAGTAAATGAAAATATATACACAATATACACTATTTACATTTATCTCTTTCCTTAAGAAAATATCTCGCTATTGGTCTATATTTGCAGTCCTCCTCAAGATATTGATATTTAAAAATTTCGTTGAAGTTTGCTGCTTCACAGTTCTGAACTTTTTCATAAAATTTATAATTTAATTTTTGAATATGTTCAGCTAGATCGTCTATTTTTAAATCTTTAGCTATATTTTTATTTCTGATAAAGTATGGGGCGTTTGTAATTTTTCTCAGTATCTTGTACTGAAAACTATTAATTTTCCTTTTGTCCATTTTGTTGTTAAATTTCCATACTGGAGATGCATATGTTATAATTGGTCTTATCATTGAAATGTATAGAAGTCTTTTAAATTTGAGCGAAAGGTTTGATTTTTCACCTATAATTGCTTTTAAACACCCATAAGCTTGTGTGACCTTTGTGATCACATTGTTTATATGTTTTGTCCATTTCAAGTCACTCAATAATGTAATTCCCAGATATTTAGCAGAGCACACTTTTGGTATTTCTCTGTCAAATAAGATTAGACCATTTTTATTCCGATATTTGAATTTATTTCTCCTATTTCTTTTAAGCAGAATCAGTTGAGATTTTTCTGAATTTATTTTTATTCTCCAATAGTTGCACCAGTTTTCTATATTATAGAGCGGAGATTGCAGTTTTTGCATTGCATAATTAGTGTTACTTGGTTCAGCCAAAATGGCCGTGTCATCAGCGTAAAAAGCAATTTTCGTTGTTTCATCCATGGGGAAGTCATATGTGAAGAATAGGTATAGTATCGGTCCAAGGATGCTTCCCTGGGGTACTCCAGCATTTATTTTTCGCGTTAGTAATTTTTGGTTATTTTACGTGACTGGAAAATATCTATCTGTTAAGTATGAATTTAGTAGCAAGATGATATCTGAGTCTATATTGATATTGATTAATTTTTGAATAAGTCCTTTGTGCCAAACTTTATCAAACGCTTTTGATACGTCGAGCATTACCATGGCAGTGTATAAATTTTTGTGTAGATTGTCACCAATAATTTCTATTATTCTAGTAAGTTGTTTAACCGTCGATAGATTTTTCCTGAATCCATACTGTTGATTTGGTAGCAAATGAAAGTAGGGTTTGATTCTGTTATAAATAATTTTTCAAATATTTTGCCTATTGTGGGTAGTAAGCTTATAGGTCTATAATAGAGATGGCAAAAGCAGTTATTTTCGAATAACTAGTTATCAACGTTACGCTCCAAGGAAATAACATGTTCTAGAAAGCGTTATCAAATAACGGCTTTTTGGAAAGTTATTCTAAGAAATCCGTTCCCTTTGGCCTTCTTGGAAATTCTATGGAGCGAAAGGAAGGTTTCGTGGGGTGACAAAACTGGTTTTTTTGAGGAAATGAGGGGTAAGGTGAATTTTAGTGACTGAGCATCGAAAATCATATTCATCATATATACTGAAAGAAATATTAATGATTTTTGTTATATTCTTTAATCAATTTTTTAATAATTTCCTACTTTATTATACGGAAATTCAACATTTAAGTCTAGACTGATTTTCATTTACTTATTTTTTAAAATAATTGCAATGGATTAAATAAGATTTATAATTTTTCTTACTGTCAATTGATTTTTTTTTCAGTTAGAAATTCTTAAGTAATGTGTATTTACATAATTTGTTTCCCAATGATCTTAACTCCTTATTAATATATTTTATTACTTTAATGTATAAAATATGTCTAAATTTGAATTTTTTTAAACCAAGTATAATTTAGTTTCTCACAAGATGAATTTAATTTATTCCTCAATGTAATTTCTATTATAAATTCTTATAAATTTTAACTGATGTTTCTTTTACACTAAAGATTACTATTGAGTATATCACTTATGCTCGAATAAATCTTAAAATATATCTTCTTGGAAAAAGTATTTCTCTAATTAGAGACACAATATAATTAAAAAGTTGAATTTTGATCGAAATTTCTTAATTTTACTATCTTAACAACTTATAAATATAACCATACGATTAATCAATATCCAAAGAGCACCATCCATCATTGTTTATGGTAACATCAGTATCGAACCCACAGTTTTCAAATAGTGAAAATATTTTAATGATAATTTAACCAGCGATATACATAAAACTAACTTATATTTAATAATTAATTATATTTTACTATTTCATATAAATTTCTTTTTCAATATTAAACATTTTAATTGAATTTAATTTTCATATAAATCTATGTAATAAAAGGAAAATCGGATCTATACAGATGTCATATACTATAAAATTACATATTTATGAACATAAATAGAAAATAATATTTTCTTTAAAAATAAAGAATTGTATACGTAAACCAGAATATTTAGTACTTACGAGAAAATATTCGAATTTAGGAATTTGCCTTTATAATAAGTTATAGAATTTTACTTCATATACATGATTTCACTGTTCTATATGCTTCAATTGTGTATTTATCTTAAATATTTTTACTAGATGAAATTCCTCACGGAGAAGTAAAAATAAGAGAGCTATGTGGTATTAATAAAATGTGTGTGTGTGTGTGTGAATTTAAAGTACTAACAATTAAACAGTATTTTTAAATAAAAATGTATGAAAATTGTTTCTGTAAAATAGATAAACTCATTACTACAGTAAATAATTCAGATGCAGTTTTTTACTATTGACACAATACATAAATTTACAGTTTTTAAAATTATTTGCATATACAAAAGTTTTTGTTATAAATGAAGAATTTTATCAACTAATAAATTTTTTAATTTGTATTGTTTGATCTGCAAGTATCTTTTGATATCATAAGAGCTCAAATAAATTAAATTAATAAACAGAATTAACATTTTTACTTTACATATTATAAAAACAGTTATTACTTGTCATTTCTTTTTATGATTGCTGAGGAATATATGTTGTATAAAATTCAATAGTTATTTACTTATTATAGTCTTTCAAATTAATGTAATTCTTATTCGTTTGAAATTTAATTGAAGAAAAGTTACTTTAATATGTAAATGTTTAAAGTAATGTTTTAAATAAATAGACTGCAAATGTCTATGCAAGGGAGTAAACTTGGAAAACTCTCTGGCACTCATCTTGAAAGACATGTATGTTTAAAATAATGATATAATATCATAGGTTATGTATAAAGGAATAACATTAAAAATACAGAAAATAGTATCCACATAAAGAAATAATATAACCATAATTATATATCTACTGTTAAAAATGTACTGGAAAAATGTATAAATACTGTTAAAAATGTACTGGAAAAATGTATAAATACTGTTAAAAATGTACTGGAAAGATAATTTGAAATGTGCTAATAAAATGTATATTGCTCAAATGTTTACTGTAAACTATCCAGTTTACAATGGCCTTAAGAGATAACTCTATGGCATGAGTAGAACTAATTATATTTAAAGATTTATATTGAAATTAGATAGGAATGAAACTACAGAAAAGATCTTTTTATGAACAATTTTTTTCCTCATAATTACAACTTAACCTGAAAGATAAATGAGGAAAATTTAGAATTTGCAGCTGTAATATGTAGGATATTAATTTTATTGTGATTTTATTTTCAAATATTAAATAAATACAACTACATTTACAAATATACATGAATTAATTTAATATAATTATATACATTGCAACATTTATTATCATGATTCTTAATAACTTAACAACAATAATACTTTTTATTTCAAAACAAATTTTATAACTGGCTTTCTACAAGAAATATGATGCAATTCTTTTATTCCAGTACATCAAATACATTTTTAGGACTGTAAAATTATTACATTAAGAATATTATTTTAATGTAATCAAGTATATTATCATTTAAAATAATTAAAATTTTATTTATATAAATTAATTTTAATAAATTATGATGATGCTTTCTCAATAAATAAAAAAAATTATAAGTGTCAAAAAATTATTTTTACAATATATTAATTCTTAAAGTAAATTTCAAATTTAATTATAAATATATATTATTAGTTTGATCCAAATTTTTTCGAATGGTACGTTAGTTTCTTGTTTTAATCTTTTTAATTTATAAAAATTAACTCCCGAAATTTGAAATTGAATTTAAAATATTTCACGTTTGCTTTGATATGCGAGCATAGTTTCAAGTTTCTAAAAAAATGTTTCAGTTTAATGAAAAATTTGCTAAAATTCACAAAAAATAATTATAAATAAAGGCTGAAAATAAATAAAATGCCCATAAAATATTAACATAAAATGTATTTTTAAAAATCCCCATTTTTACAAATGTTTTAATCTCTTTTAAAATGAAATATATTTATTCATGCATCCGCTTTTCAGTTAACTTTCCTTCATCAAAGTGAGGAACCGAAAAGAATACATTCTTAGTTGCTAAGCAACGCAACGGGCCAAGCAAAAGCTTGGAATGTGTTCCCGAGAAAACTCAATGTCAATGTTAGAAACCAAAACAACGTAATAACAACTTAAAATTTGGTTGCGAAACAATGATTTTTTCTTTAAAGTTCCGGAAATTCTAAAATAGCTTAAACGGCCTTAAATTTACAAAACAACGAAACATTTTTAATATTCTGGAAGTTACAAAACAACGATAACGACTTTAACGTTACAAAACAACGAGCACAGCTTTAATGTTACAAAACAACGAGAACAGCTTTAACGTTACAAAACAATGAGAACAGCTTTAACGTTACAAAACAACGAGAACAGCTTTAACGTTACAAAACAACGAGAACTGCTTTAACGCTACAAAATAACATAATGTGGAAACGTTCTACAATACCGTAACGATTTTGAGAAGTTACCATTACAAGAACGATTTCAGCAGTTAAGGAAAAGAAAAACGTTATCTGAATAACATAATTTTTGAAGAACGCGTTATTTATTAAACGGTTATTTGTTGATAACGGTTCTTAAATAACAATTCCTTTAAATAACGGCCATCTCTAGTCTATAATTTTCTGCTTTTCTGGGATCTTTTGCCTGGTTTGGGAAATAATATTATGTCAGCAATTTTCCACATTGTAGGGAAGTAGAAGTATTTTAGACAGTCATTAAAAATATTTACGAGTTTTGATAGATATTCTTTTGGTAAGTATTTTATCATAGAGTTGGAGATTTTATCTCCTCCTGGTGCCTTTTTGGTTTTTAGCTTCGTGACAATTTCTATTAACTCTTCTACGTCTGTAGGATTTATTGTTGCTTTTGGTTGATTATTATTTATAAAATAGTCCACGTTTTGTTCAACTATTTTAGTAAAAGTATTGTTTGTATCCGGATTTGGATTAAATTGGCTGTATAACGAGTTTGAGAAAATTTCAAGTTTATCTTTATTTGAGTAAACATGACCGTTTTGACCTTGAAGCCTGTTATTTTGTGTTTTCTTCCTTTTAAGTTGCCTGGCAAAAGTCCAAATAGAGTTGTTTTCTGTTATCAGTTTTTCGACTTTTTGTTTCCAGTTTTCATTTCTGATATTGTCACAAAGTTTTTTAATTTGTTTATTCAATTGATTCATTTGAGTTTTGTAGTGGGGGTTTAGGGTTTTTTGATATCTTCTTCTCTCTAGTTCTGTTTCTTTCTTTTACTATTTCTCTTACATTGCTGGGAAGCGTTAGATAATTTTTATGATATTTCACTGTTATAGTTGCTGTATTTTTTGCATTTACTATAATTTCAGTGAATATTCTTATATCCTCCGAGATTTTATTTTGCATATTTATATGTGATTGATGGTTTTTTTCATTGTTATTCCAGTATTGATCCTGTTGAATGTTGTAGTATAGATGCCAGTTTGTTCTGTAGAGATATTTTTGATCAATTATTTTATTTATTCCTAGACATCCCATAACTGAGAGGTGGTCTGAGGATAGTTCATTTAATGTATTAGCTAAAAGTGATATTTGGCTATTGTTTAGAAAGATGTCTAATATATCTCCTTTATTTCTATAGTCAAAATGCTTGGTTCTATTGGTGCTACTATTGTATAGTTATAGTTTTGGGCAGCGTTTAATATTGTGGTTTCATTTTGATTAGTAATTTTACATCCCCAGTGTATATTTTTACTTTTTAGATCTCCACCTATGATGGTTGGGAAACTGGTTGAAAATATATCAATAACGTTATGTGAAGTTAGTATGTGCTGAGGTCTATTATAAATGCTCGTAAATTTGATATTTATTTTGAGTTTAAAGGTGACAATTATAGAAGTTTCTTCATAACCATTATTGTTATTGTTGCTGTAAATCGTTGAGTTTAATGATCTTTTAATTGCTATGGCTGTTCCACCTCCTTTGTGGTGAGCTCTATCAGTTCTATATACTATGTAATTTCGTATGTTGAATATGATTGCAGGCGTTAGATGCGTCTCCGTGATTAAGATAATGTCAATGTTATATTGATCCAGGAAATTTATGAGTTCTTGTGTCTTTGGTTTAATGCTTTGTGCATTCCCAGAGGCCACTGTGATTGGGCTAAAGCTTTGTTTGTTGTTTCTCATTATTTGCTGTTATTGTTCCATTTTGTTGGGCCTCGTTAAATTTTTTCATATGAGCAGTTAATTCTAGGATTCCTGAATTTTGCACATATTTTACTAGTAATTTTAGCTTATTTGCAATTGATTTTGCTTCATTTATTGATTTCTTTGTTTTAACTATTGTGTCGTTTTCTTGAACCAGTACATTTGCGTATGTTAGTTTGGGGTTTGAACTGGGCACAATTGTACTTTTTATATGTGCATTTAGATTTTGTTTTCCTTTTATTTTGGGGGATTTATTACATCCCCTGAAACTAGCATGATGGGCTTCACCACAGTTGGCTCATTTCACAGGTGTTGTAGTCGGTTTCGGACAATTTGAATGGTGATGGTCCCCTGCACATTTCACACACTTGAAATTGTGGTGACATGAGGCTTGTGCATGAAAGAAGCCTTGGCATCTAAAGCACTGCGTTACTCTTTTTCTTCCTTTGTATGTTTCTATTTTAACCGCTATGTTAAATATGTGAGACATATTGTAAATTTCTTTTGACTTGTCATTTTTAGGGAGAGTAACAATGTATAGAAGTAAGTTGATTTTGTTCCCGTTAACTTTTTTGGTCATCTGGGTAACATTGATAATTTGAAACCCCTCTTGGATTAATTCTTGAGTTATTTCTTCTGCATCATAGTATGGCGGAAGGTTGCGTATGACTATTTTTAGATTCTTGTCTTCTGGGAGGACAAAAGTATGGTAGATGGTTTTTATTTCGTCTAAAGCTGAAGTAACTTTTCTATGTGTTTCGGCATTATCCACTTTTAATGTTAAAATTTCAGTTCCCATCATTTTTCCTTTGTAACCTGATATATTTTTTGATTTGAAGAGTTCCTGTAGATTTTTCCAATTAATTGTTTGGTCTTTTATCACTATTGGTGGTATTTTAGTGTTCTTTTTGGCTGGTTGGAAGTTTGGAGCATCACTCATTTCATTGTTATTATCTGTGACTTCATTAGATTTTTTGTTAGACACATTAATATTTTCCTCTATTTTTTTTTTTTTTTTGATGTCCAACTTAGGTTTTAAGGTTTTAACAGTTTGGGTAAGTTCCGGGTAGTCTTCATTTTCTGATACAATTTCGACGTCATATGATACAATTGATACAATTTCCACACATAACGAACACAATTTCGCAGTCGCTTAGGACTTCAAATCGATTATTAGTTGTAACCGAGAATGGCGGATAAACATTTACATTAGTTTTTGGAGTGTCCCTATTTTTCGAGGTTTTCTCCCTTTGGTAACTCGCAAGGAGCTCAGTTAATTTCGTCTGCTCGATGCTGTGTATTCGCAGTAGTTCTATTTCACTGTCCGTAAGTTCCTCATTACTAATCTACTGAATATTTTCGGAAGTTAGTTTAATTTTATTGCTGATTGCCCTCACCCCGATTCCAGAGTCATGTGAACTTAAGTCCGTAGCCTGAGGGGGAGGGTTTGGAGGTGAAGTTCTAGTCAAATCACAAGAAAATTTGCCCCTTGTGTTGGCACCGTAAGGTATCCGGGGAATTCTACTTACAAAAGTCACTGTCCGTGATGATCTTTGAGAAGCTTGAGTAAGATAAAGATGAACACACATCACCTACTAAGAATCGGTCTCTTGGATATTGGATTTAATATGTTTTACGAAATGTCGGCTTGTGTAGCAGGCACTTTACTTCTTCATCTGTAGTAGCTCCATGAGGAGAAAAAACAGGTCTTTGCTCACGGAGAGCGCTAGCCTGACTGCGTGTAATCGGTCTCTTTGCTGTTGCTGTTGAGTGTGTGTAGCTGAGCACCCGCCCGAAGGCATCTTCTCATTCATCTAAATTGTTAAAGATGAGTGAAAGAAATTAAATGAAAGAAAAATATGAAAGTAAAAATTTATTCAAAAGCCTTAGAAAGTATTGCGTCAGAGGAGAAAAAGGCCGCAATAGGTCTGTCTTGAGCACCCCCAGGGAGGATATGAGAATCGAAAAGTTTGTTAAAGTTTCCAGCTAGGCACTTGGATGCTTGCTTGTAGAAGTTGATGTTAAGTTTTTGTATAAAATGGGATAAATCTTCAAGATTGAGATCTTTTTGAATGTTTTTGTTCCTTATAAAATAAGGAGCATTTACAATTCTGCGAGAATTTTGTTTTGGAAAGTATTTATGAGTTGTAAATCTTGTTTGGAAAAGGAGCATCAGGCGGGGGAAGCATATGTGATGATAGGTCTAATTGTTGAAATATAAAGAAGCCTTTTTAATTTTAGATTTAAATTTGATTGAGGTCCAATTAGAGATCTGAGTTTGAAATATGCATGCCAAGCAGCAGCAATTTTTGATATACTATGTGCAGTCCAGGTGAGTCTATTATTGATTAGAAGTCCAAGATATTTTGCTTTAGTAACATTTTCAATAGGTTGACCAAAAATATAGAGTTCATTATAAAATTTATGGTTTCCAGGCTTCCTGCTTATAACTATAAGTTTAGATTTTGAAGCATTAATAGCAATTTTCCAGTTTTCCCTCCAAACTTCTATGTCAGAAATTTTATTTTGTAGTTTAAAAATTGCATGGTTAGGATTCTTGGATCTCACAACGATCCCAGTATCACCCAGTCATAAAAACATTTATGGGCACTGTAGGCTTTGGCCCGCATGGGTTGTCGTGCCATGGAGTTTAGTTTAGTTCTTATGAGCAGTCAATGTTTAAACAGCTTCTAAGCTAGAAACTGTTGTTTGGTTATCTGTCATCGTTTCATTTTCCTTATCTCATTGAAGATCTCTAATGAACTGTATTTGAGGGTTACAAAGAAGGAAACCTGGAAAACAGTTAAATATCCACTCCAGGTAATGTGCATGTAAAAAGCAAGCCCTACACTCATTGCCTTTCTTCAGTTGTGATGAGGAACGAATTCAGAACATTCCACTCTGAAAGAGAAAATCCTAATTACTAAGTTATCGTGAATAGTCCAAAATACTTCTATATAGAAGTTTAAATTATTAAAATTAAAATTTTCGGATTAATTTTTTTAACTATTATTATCAGTTAAAAAATGTAGCCTTATATATATTAATATTTGAACTAATTCGATATCAATATATTAGTCAAATATATTTTAATGCAAATGTCAAGGTCTATGAACTTTGATTTATCATTTTGTACTATCTTACTTTATGATTAAGAATGAGAGATATTTTAGCTAAGCTTATGTTTGAAAATAATGGTTGTTATTTCAATTTATAAGGAAAGCATTGAATATTTTTTTAGGTTAAAAGGCACAAAACATCGTAAATTCAAGAAAATTTTTAACAGTTACTACAACTACTAAGCAATATTAATCTAAGTAATTTAATATAATATTAGGATAACACCAGGTGCATGCATGTTATGAAAAATGTATAAAACAGGCTCACTTACCCTTCGCCACTGGATGTAATCTCTGCAATGCGTTTTTTCTGTGTGTTCAAGACTAGGCCGATGGCCATTCTGCACCAATATATATTTAGAAATTTTATCCATAAAATTTGAAAATCATTAATATACACTTCCTTAAATTTGGAGACGGCTTAAGTTCATTTAACTCAATGAAACTGTGTTCTTGCCCAAAGACATTTAAGTTATATTTACTTGAATAAAAAAGCTTAAATTATAATGAAACTAGGAAATGAAGTGAGGCAAAGCAATAACCATTTTCATTAATACATCTGATGTGAAAGATGATGCAATTGGTTTAACTTTGGATATCGCCAGAGATACTATCGTCTTTGAAGATGTGTTTTATAAATCACTGCTGGCAATTCAAATCAACTACGAATTGCAACAATTCTGTATCCAACCTGCTGCTCAAGAGCCACAGGTGGCTCTTTGATGGGTTATTTGGGGCTCTCGATTAATGTACTCTTGTTCCTTTTTTATTTTTGTGTTATTATATCTTGAAAAAATTGCTATCGTTCAGTATGAGTTTCAAAATGTCTTTTAAATTATTGACAACAAATATGAATGACTAAGTGCAATGTTATAACAACTTTCATTTTCGTTCAAGTTAATAATAATATTACTCTTCGAAAACTGTGTGAATGAACTTATACAGTGGCGTAACCATACTTAATCGACCGAATACAGACCAATTTTGAATTTATAAACTTCCCTTGCAGAGGATTGTTGACATTGCACTCTGGCGGAAGCAATTTTTATCACTAATTTATAATTTACCACCTGTTGCTACTGTTTTTATAACACAAAAAGTATAAAATTAGCAGTTTATATGGAAACTATAAAACCAATTTTCCTCAATTTTCTTATCAGTATCCACCAAACTCCAATTTAAGATCAGATATACTTGCTTCTTTAAAATCTAATTTAAATAAACAAGATTCAATTTTGATGACCTTAACAATCAAGCTAATAATGTGACTGAAGCCAGTTATGTTATTGCCTGGAATATTGCTCATGCAAAACGCCGATATAGAGAGAAAGAAATTATTAAAAAAATTGAGAAATGTAATTAAACTTTTAGATCCTTACAATCAGCACTGCACAAAGTTTTTTAGCAACTTCCCCTCTCGAGATACACAACTAAACGACGCTTAACTGCAATTAATGTATCTCTTGAATATGATTTAAAAAGGATTTAAAGAACTGTATTGCATTCAGCTTAGCCCTTGACGAGTTATCAGATTACACAGATCTTCTGCAATTGGCAGTTTTCATATGTTTTGTTTCACCTCACTTCGTTGTTGTTTATTATATTATATTAAGAATTATTATATTTAGTAGCATTTCTCACAACAAAAGTGTCAACCCACGGTGTCGATATTAAAAAGGCGTTAGATTCCATGATGAAAACGTTCGATGTACCTCTCAATAAACTTCTAATTATTGGAAATGATAGAGCTCCGGCTATGCTGGTTAAAAAAGTCGGTCTTATTCTTCATTAAAGATATCATTCTTAAATTCCACAATATTGATTAATTGCAGAATTCAAGGAGAACATTTTAATAATCGAAGTATCCTAAATTAAAAAAAGTTTGTTTGTCGGATTATTTCAATATTCATGACATAATAATGTAAATAGTTTATTCCACTTTAAAATTCGTGAAATCCAGACACCGATCAGTATTAACAAACCAGTTTCTCAAATAATTACTGATAAGTACGGTCACCTATTATTCACCAAATTTGAAAGAATTATCAACAGAAATAAAATAAATGTGTTTAATTTTAATATTTAAATTCAATACACATATTTTATATTTTTATTTGTATGTTTTCCATAAATTATAATTTCTGTAAAAAAAATTTTAATACCATTCTTGCATACTTTTTAAATACGCAATTAATTGCGGCTCGCGGAAAATTTCAAAATTTGAAAAATGACTTGAATGATCAAGGTGCTTGGTTACCTCTGCTCTGGAGAAGAAAAAAATTTCGAATTATTTTCAGGATAACCCAGATGCACAAAACATGCAAGACAACCTTGCATTCTTAATAGTAAATTTTTGCGCTGTTTGTAGTTGTCTTGTGCTAGCTAATCTGGCGCTATGAAATGCGCTGCTTCACTTTTCCAACTGAACCATATTTTGATGTGGAGTCCGAATTCCTCAGTATACACATGGCATAGGTACCTGTTTATAGGGTAGGCACAACCATTCACCACCCATTCATACATGGAATGGGCGAAGACAGGTTTGATTGAGAGAAAAAGTACATCCATTCTCGAACGAGGATTGGAACCCAGGATCTCCGTATCCGCAGTCAGGCACTCTGACCAATAGACAAGTGGGCGGCTCCGTTTGCAGTAATTCCCTGGTATAAAAATCAACATTGCGTGCATGCCTTTTATGTCTACTCCTCTCAAGAAGTGAGAATATGTCAGACATTCTATATAAAATGTTTATAGAATATATATTGACTACTGTAGTGCTATGAGCTGTATTAGATAAATTTGAAAAGATTTGAGTTAAATAACATGACTCCGAAAGTTGAGCGGGAAATAATAATCCATCTATACTTTACGTAATCTTTCTGTAATTAAAATAAAAACATATATTTATTAGTAATGTGGTTTCCTTGGATAGATCTACCAGTTAGGATCATTATCTTATTTTTGCAGTGGTACAGTTATTAGAGGAACTCCTTTATTCAGCACACTTTTAACTAATTAAAAGTAATTTAATTTCATGTTCCTGAGTGTCAATTTGAGAAAAATAAATAGAAATCTTCTCAAAGTCTCCAAAATATTCGTTTAAAAGCGAGTGAATCATTTAGAAATCAGGTCTAATTCACAGAATATATCTATGCTTATTTTATTTCTTACAAACAAAGAGCTGAAAAAAGTAGGCGGGGTTCATATTTTGTCTGAATGATCGACAATTTAAACACGGGCAAGAAAATAGTATTTCAATGTTAAATAATATGTGATCTCTTTAAAATTAAATTGCTTAATGTTTAATTGACACATATAGTGAAAACACAGAACACGTGAACACATCTTGATTTGCTTATTACAGTAATGAATGGCCTTGCTGGAAAATTTGTGATGAGTGGTACAAATATTTGTGCTATTTAAATTTAAAATTTATAATCTTCACACTATTAAATTTCCTTACTTTTAATATCTACCAATCATATAAAAATTTATATGATTTTAAAAAATGACTTACCCAATTCTTTCAGCAATGGCAAGTACATTGTAGAATTAACAGAATTCATCTTTTTTTAAAGAATGCATGAAAAAAAAATCACCTTCTATGGTATTTGAAATAATTTTAAGTACTTTTGGCTTTAATTTAAATAACATAGATAATAGTTTAGGTACTATTAAAACTTTATAATTCACATAGTTTTTGGTAGCTAATTGCATAAATTTTTAAATTATTCGCATTTTTATTCTAATTTAGATATTTTAAACTGTTGTCTTGAAAAACTAGCCCCTTAATATTTAAAATAAGTATTAGATAAATAAGCATATTCATCTACAAAAATGCAGCACTTGTGATCTTAATATTTAATATAGATGTGGATGGATGTGTGAGCTTTCCCAAGATTTCCCAAGACGAAAAATAATTAATAAGAAAATCTATCATTTTATTCAAAATAAAAACTTTAGGTATATTATCTATTATTTTAAAAAAATCAACAAAATATTTTCATACAGATTTTTTGCTCCATTTAACATTTTCTTCATTGGGCTGAACAACAAAAATATTGAATGTTTTAAAATAGGAAACATATCTTTAAAATTTGATTATTAAATGAAATTACTTAATTTTATTTTAGGTCAATTAGTGCTGAAAATTCTTTGATTCTTTGATTGAAAGATTTTTTTGCAGCGTGTCTAGTAATTAATGCAATTAAATCTTTTTATAAATTATGGAGGTATAATCAGCTGAAATCGAAGAGAAGATAGATAAATTGTAACACAATATGTGTCTTTAATACAAGTAGAATTGGTTAAAAAAAATAGCAAAAAATTTGAGTACATTTTTCTTGATAATACATATAAGAAATCCTTGATTACATACAATACTAAAATAGAATTAGTTATTTACTTATTTATGCAAAGATTGATTGCAGAATACTTCATTCATAAATTTAGGTTAGTCATTTTCCATAATGTGAGATTTCTGGAATCTAGATCAACCTCTAATCAATTGAAGCTGATATTTGGTATTATTTAGGCATAGATTATAATGTGTTGTAATACGACAGTTTTAATAATTTATTTTTATTATGTACACAGGTAGCTTAGGAATAAAATTCACAGCGACAGTTTTCAAAGTTCTCAATTTTATTATGACAGATTATATTTCAATAAAATTTTATCGACATCGCTTATATTATTTCAACCTATAAAATTTTTGTACCCCATTTATAAAAAAAAATGGTAAACATTTTTTTTAATATTGACTTGAAATTTTTATAATTATTTTCAATTAACTTTGCTGTTATAAAAAAGTAATAAAATTATTCATTAAGTTCTAAAATCTAAAATATGTCTCCATAAGTAAGTAACCATAAAAAAGGAATATTATGTATAGTATTTATTACAGATGTATATTGAAAAAAGTTTAGCGAATTAGAAAAATTACGGAATTTATTGTCAAGATTCCAATTTCTTGATGTTAATATCTGTGACTATACACTTTGAAATCCGATATATAAACTGATCGAAAGATATAAATTTTACTACATGCCTGAAACATAAATTGCATAACGGATTGCCGGTGCACGAAATAATTGGTTGCCATTTCAAATGGATTTGCAGTGAAGTGATATTTAGTAAAATTTCCCGCTGAAATATTTTTTAATTAATGTGAAATGTTTTTAAATTATATGAATAACAAATTTGTTATTGAGAAATATGTGTAGTCATTTGCCACGGGCTTACGAATTTTGTGTTTCTGACCTGCAACCTTACCTACTTAAATGATGCATAACTCTCAGTTTCTGTCAAGAACATGATTTGCTCTTTTTTTTATTTATTTCCTTTAAAAAGGGTTAAAAAATGGGAGAAAGAAAATAAAGTTTAAAATATAATATTAATAAGAAGGTTATTATAAAATTTGAATTTTATTTGCTTTAAAATTATGAAACACCATTTTAAATTTTAATTTTCTTATTTAGATTACTTAAGAAAATAATAAATTTTAGATATTCTCGGTCTCTTGATTAATTTCAGAGCTCTATATTGATATGATCTTTCTTTTTCTGAAGGAAGTTACTCTGAATAAAATTTCACATTTGCTCATTACTGGATTTGTTATTGTTCTTATATTTGGTTATTTTTTCTGCTCGAAAATAAAAGTAATTTGTTGACTAAGCATTTAAATAATAAGAGGTGATAGGACCAGTGGGTCCGAGAGATGTCCTGTAGTAGAAGACCAGGCTCAAGACGCCATCCAAAGAGCAGTCTTTGAGAAATTCGCCACATCGTAAGAAATGCACGCGTACAGCCAATTGCTTCATCGGCCGCCATCCAGACGCAGGTAGAAACTTTTGTAGGGGCCTTTGTATCTTCTCGAACCATATGAAGGTGCCTGGCTGAAGGACAGTTGGTATCATGACGCCCGTGTGCTGCTTTTGACACCTACCCGTCGACTCCTCCGTCTGGAGTTTCGCCTCACACAAGGAAACTGGATTGCAGCGGAATGGAACCAGGTCTTCTTTAGGGACGAATCCAGATTCAATCTGGGCAGTGAGGACAATCGCGTTTGCGTCTGGAGAAACCGTGGTGAACGCTTTAGTCCTGCCTTTGCTGTACAGCGACACATGCCTCCCATAGCTGACGTGATGGAATGGGGTACCACTGCTTACAATACATGGTCACCCCTAGTATTGTTTCGTGGCACCTTGACAGCCCAGCGGTATGTTCATGAAATTCTGTAACCACATGTGTTGCCACTCATGCAATATCTCCCAGGAGCCCATTTTCAACAAGACAATACTCAGCCTCGTACGGCAAGTGTGTCACACCACTGTCTCCGCACTGTTCCTAACCTTCTTTGGTGTGACCGATCCCAAGATTTGTCTCCAAACGAGCATATCTGGGATCATTTGGGACGTCGAGTTGGGCATCCCAGAAGGTCGAATGAACTAGAGGCAAGGTTACAGCAATTATGGAACGAAATGTCTCAAAACATCACACAGAAGTTGTATGACTATATGCCCGATCGTATCGCATCGTGCATTCACGCTAGAGGGGGTCGAATAGAGTATTAACTCCTGCGTTCTTTTGCCATTTTGTCTGAAATAAATTATCCTTTTACTTTTATCTTCCCATCATTTATTTATATCAAAGTAAACATTATGTGTGTACAATTTCGTTCTATTTTCACGATTCCTTTTTGGAATGCTAATTTTTTTGTCTATGAGTTTATATAGGAAGCTGTACTTTCAGATATCGATAATTAATTAGTTAAAGTTTCGATACATTGTTTAATTTAAAAATAAATTTTTCTAAAATTCCAAGATAGTTTAAATAAACTATTTCAAACTTATTTAAATAATAGAAAATTTCAAGTTATAGGTATAAAGATACTTTCTGAAATGTTAGGGACATTTTTAGTGGAGTACCAAAAATTAGTAAACTGGAATCCATGCTATTCTTATTGTATGCAATACCTCAAACACTCGAATACTGTTTAATCAGTTTTAACAGACTATTCTGCTATATCAGTTACTTATTTATTATAAATAATTGTTAAGGCCTGTAATGAACATTTAATTAAACTTACCATTAGGTTTAACGCCTAGAAAATTGGATAAATTATATTCAAAGCACAAGCTACAGATTTTTCTAGAGGGAGTAAAATACCAATCAAGGATATTAAAATAATAAGCAAATAATTGCATTGTCTATGAAGGTAAAATATTCAGGATTAACTCTAGATAAAACACTAACTTATAACTCCCATTTCACTAAACTAATTTAGAACAGCGCATGCAGCATTAATACCCAATAGGTCAACACAGTGTCCAGTATTTAAATTACGCTTGCCAATTTTCGGAGGTGCACCTAACATTCATCTTAAGTAGCTACAAACTATCGAGAACAAAACTCTCCAGATATTTTCTAAGTCACTATACTGCTTCAAAAATGAATCGGACATGCATGACCTGTGTGTTACTAATATATTTCTAGTTACTTTTTCTTAGAAACACCAGAATATTTACTGCCATCTCCCAGATTTCAGAACAAAGGAATAGCGAAAATAGCAATCTACAGCATTTGCGATGCCGTAAATCGCAATAGACCAAGAACAATATTAAGATTAATACTCAACACTTAAAGAAAGCAACACTAAAAAATCAGATCATACGAGTAGATAACAACACAAATATCAGATCGCATATTCACTTTCTTATTAGTTAAACAATTTTATTATAAATTTTGCTTTCTTTTAATTTTCTTCGTTCTTTTGAAATATAGCAGGAGTAATTTTACCATATAGCTATAAAAATTTAATTTTCTATACAAATTTATTAATCATATTTCATTAGCTTTTCTGGTAAATTTATCCTACAGGACATTGGACTTTTGCTCTGGAGCTCCATGAATGCAACACCGTTTTGATTGGTTTGTTTGGTGCTGAACGGTCATTTTTCGCACACGAGGGTTAATTAGACCGGTACTTACGGCTTAAAGTGGATTCCGAACCACTACAAGCATGCATACCCAAGGTGGGATTCGAACCCACGAAATGTTAAACCTAAGGCAAGAGTACTAACCGTTCATCTGCCAGCTCGGCGCATTACCGTCTTGAATCCCGTAAAAATGATTTAAAATTGAATTTCCTTAATTGTATTGTTGTATTTATTAATAACTTCCATTAAATAATTTTGAATTTAAATTTAGTTTCTTATTGCTTAAAAATATATTGCAGCTGACAATGCTATTTCTTAATTTTATCAGATGTAATCTGGCTTTAAAATTATACTATCATGTCTGAATCGTTATTAATAACAACTATATTTTTTTAAATTTTATAAATTTGTTTGTCCTTTTATATAAAATATTATAATTTGGTACATCAAGAATTAATTTTTTATAACAAAGTTTGTTTTATTAAAAACTATTATATTGTATAGTTTACTGTAGGATTGATGAAAATTTTTTGATTAGTTATTTCTATTAGTTTCATTATAATTTTACTCAATAAGATTTGTTTCAATTTATGAGAGTGTCATTCTTTATGAGAGTGTCATTCTGATACAAGAAATTCAGTAATGCAAATAAAAGTTATGTTTGTCAAATACGATATGATAGTTTGAACTATTATTGGACAGTTTAAGCCGTGACAAGAAATTATGACTTTTAAATAGATGATACATCTTGTGGTACCATTTATCACAGTTGTTGTTAAACAAGATACTATAAAGGAAATGTACTTTACTTTTCACGGTATCACACAATCATGATAAAAAAAACTGTATAAAAAGCGATATACTATTTTAGTACTTATTTACATAAATTTTAAATAATACGTTTCAGAATTTAATGTACTCTTAAATAATAATGGCAATGAATAATATGACATAATTTACTATATAAGGTATTACATTAATAACAAATTGTTCGGCCCGAAAATAATATAGTTGCAATTATTATTACGTAAATAAAATTTTATACATTTTAAAACATGTGAAATATTTAGCCACATTACTGAGTCTGAATTTTTACTTGGATTTTGAAGCCACATTTTTGAAGGTAAACTTTGATATCGTTCCCCAGACTTTAATGTCAATGCGAATGAAATTAAGATTTTCCAACTTATTTCAAATCTTTTTTAAAGATTAATACAAGCAAAATTGGTCTGCCTCGACAAACTTTTGTTAATGAAAAATCAAAATTAAATAAATCTCATTGGCATTTTTTTACAAGTGTATCACCCTCGGTTTCATCATTAATGTAGATTTAGCGTTCCTGAGAAATCTTCAGGATAAAAACCAAATGTTTTATTCAAAATATATGCATTCCAAACAGATATACATACGTATGCCATACTCTTTATCCCAACATAATTACCGAAGGTAAACAGGGAGATGTTCATTAGTTTGTAATGATAATGGCATTCATTTCAATAATTTGCTAGTATTAATTTTTCTGTGTATTATAATTCTCATTAAGCTTTACTTAGCAAGTAAATAAACCGAATTATTATTATTATGTGTTTTTTTATCCAACTTATACCAGAAACAATAAACTATTTGCTGTCGTGGGCAGATTCATGATACAGGGTTTTTCCCGAGTGTCATAATTGGAAGACTCCTGATTTAGAGTTTAATGTTTTCCGAATGGACCTTTTTTCTGTTGAAACAACATTGTTTATCGAAAGTGGGGACGGAACTGATTTTCCCAACCTAGATTTCCGAGTCTTCATTTGTTCTTTTTCAGTTGTCAGACCAAACTAAACTTTTTCATATTTGTATCTCATGTTTGTCCTTGGCATTAATTATTTTCCATTTGTTTTTGTAAAAATTCATTTTTTGATTTATTCTTTCACATTTAATTTTAATTTTTACTGATGAGCGAATTATTAAAAAAAATGACGACTCATAACATATATTTAGTAATTTCCAAAATCTTTACTTTTTAAAGATGATTTTTCTTTTAAAAAAAAGTAAAAGAGAAAACTAACTTAGAAAGTGTTCTTCATATAATACATATAAAACTTATTTCTATATATTATATAGAATCAGTAATTTGTAATGATTGACAACACGAATTAATTATATTTTTGTCAAAGAACATAAACATTTTTATAAATGCTTTAAATAATATAGTTTGCATAATTTCTTCTTTTAATTAACCATTTACAAAATTTTACAAACAAATTAGGAAATTAGTCAAAATAACTCAAGAAATATTAAACGATATATATATAAATAAGAATACGCTTCTCAAATACTAAAAATCTTTTCCAATATTAAAAGATTTGGCTTTTTTTATACGTAACACTACCTGGTATCCTGCATTGGCGTTTCAGTTTGAGACCTTATTATAAAGACAGTTTATGTTTGTTGCAACACAACATTGTTCTGCTGCAGAAAAGAATTGTTGGACATCTGGAGCATTGCTTCACACGGCTTTCAACTAACGTTTATAAAACTTACGTATTTTGGATTAATATTGTGCAGTTTAATGCTTTATACAGACTTTTATATACATAAAAAATCCTTTATCCATGGTATAATCTATTCAATTGTTAAGTGTTGCAGTAACTACGACCACGAGAAATTGCTTAAGCAATCGAAGAAATTTTATAACACTCCTTGGCATTTAAAACAGATAAATAGATGATCGAAAATCACACGTTTAATAGCATACTTTGTTCTTTGCTTTCATTCAAAATAAAATTGTAGTCTCTAGATATATAAGCTACAATGGAACAAAATAAACAACTTTTATTATGAACTTTTTAGACGCAAAGATTTAAATTCTAAAGTGCGTTAAAAAAGAAAATCGGAAAACTACGTGTATAAGCAAGAGGCTTATCTATTACAGAAAAGAATAAAGAAATAAGAACTTACAACAAGATTTTCGATACATCCTTCAAATATGCATTTATTTATGGGCTTAATGAATTGAAAACAAGGGAAAAGTATATTTGATCATACCATTATTTTTTAATGGAATATCTTGGACAGCGATATTATTCAAAATCATACAGTTTTAAATAATACTGCTGTCAAAGATATTCCCTTAACAGATAATATTTTACAAAATGGACTAAAAAATTTTAAACACAGTAAAGTCGGACAAATCGTCAATGAGATTTTCTTTTTCTAGCTAGCATGCCAACCTTTACCTATTACAGGGATAATTTTATATTGTGATAAGTATAGGTTAATTTGCTAATTTTGAAAGATGCTTGGCCCAGCAGGACATAAAGTTTATGCATGGAGTAAGCATACATTCTTATTGCAAAATAACAATTAAAATTTCAGCGAAATCTTAAACGTAGACGAACGTGGAAAAAGAACACGTAAAATTTTTAATTTTCATGAAACAGTGAATTTTAGTGGTTTAATATCTTAGAGGCTTAAAAAAGAATGTAGTAACAAATTATGTCCAGTAAAAGTTTAAAAAATTGCATCTTATTTTAAGCAGTTAATGGTCCTATAACTTTATTTCAGCATTCCATTGGAAACTTCACAATATTCATTCTCGATGGCAAATCTTTAAAACCGATTTGCACTTTCAGCAGCAAATAAAAAACACATAAAATTGTGCATTGAGAAACAAATCTAAAAATTTGGAGAAATATTAATTAATTCTAATATAAGATTTTTTAAAATTCATTTTGCAAAAGGTTGGAATTACTCGTATTTAATTAAGGATGATTTAAATTTCAAAATTTATTTATTATTAAAATTACCAATTAGTCCCAAAAGATTAAAACTATTAAAAATAAAAATGTGTAAAAAAATCAAAATATTTTATTCATATCATTATTTTGAAATACCTTTTATTATTTTATAATTTATTACATATAAAGAATATTAAATTGATTTCAGTCCTCAATATTTATTATCAATATTAATGTAAAAACTAGAAAATAAATTGGAAATAAGAATTTCAACAAAATAACATCATTATTCCCAGAGAAGTTGTCAACATCTTATTAAGATGCATATTAGAAGATAATTTAGATCACATTCATACAAATGAAGAAGATAAGATTAAATTTTCAAAAGTATGTGTCATAATAAATCGATTGAAATGTAAACTATTTGCAAACTATTTATCAGTTAATTATAAAAATTCATTTATATAATATGAAAATCTTATTAAACTTTAACAAAAAATTCAAGTCATTAGACTGAAGTTAGAAATTGTATTGTCTCGTCTAATTTTATATTTTAAATATCATTGTAAATTACTAAATTACAATTGACTCAATTACAAATGAAATACATTTAAGAAAATTTAAAAGTTTAAAGTTGTTTACAAAAAATTGGTGTGTAGAGAAATGACTTATGTTTGCCTCATGCTAGAAAATAAAGCATTGCAGGAAAAAACAAACATTTGTGCAATAAAATGTACATAAATAATAAGAATTTATTTTATATATATATAAGTATCACTTATGTCATAATCTATCAAAAATAATTTCACTCTTTTTATTAATATTTAAGTGAATGCTTATTTATAAATAATAATGATTTAAATTAACATTAAGTTTTTAAAATAATTTTTAGGATTAATATAAAATATCAAAGATCTAGTTATTTAATTTTAGTTAATTATTAATTAATTTATTATATTATTTAAGTTTTTATATTCATATTATTTATAAAATTTAAAAACATTTTTAATTATTCTGACAGATGGCAGTACAAAAGAAATTGTAACAAGTACAAAATATAATCGGTTATATACTTGTTACTTTTAAAGTTAGTACGTATCAAGTATAAGAAAAGTAACAAGGTCAAGTAACAAATAGTTATATATTAATAAAATTAAGAGTTCATTTTACTGATTAGGTACAGGTGTCAAAATATGATAAAAGCTTTTTCGAAATCCAAGAAAATATCTCTTTTATATTCTTTAATTGAAATAGCTTGAACTATTTCTCCGTGTTGGAGAAGATCGTGAAAGGTTGCTAAGCCTTCGCTAAGTATAAAATGCTACAGAATTCCAGTGTTCAATGCGACACGTTTTAAAAGAACTTTTCAGAAATATAAGCGACAATGAGAATACGATGATAGCTGATAGATTTTCTGAGATTTTTGTGTTTTTTTGTAATTGGAATGATAAGTACTTGTTCCCAGTGTGATCGGATGTCGCTAAATCTTAAAATGTCATTTTTAATTTCGGTAATGGAAAAAAGTGCTACTACCGAAAGCAATTTCAAAATTTTATTGGTAATAGCATCATTAACAGGACTCCTTAAGTTTAAGATTTTTATTTCATTTTCGAGTAGGGAGGAATTAACTCTCTCATTACCACCTGGGTTTGTATTCGATGAAGTTAAATAATCGAAATAAATTATTAATTTCACAATCGTAACTATAGCAATCAATATTGTCTAGTTTAAATTTCTGAATGAAATTGCAGTAATTCCAGCTTTTATTTTATTAACATATGGTACAGTGGCGTGATCTCATGGCAGAAAAGGGAACTTTTTAATTTTTGTTCTATATACTGATTTTTATTATGAACAATATTCTGTACTAGGATTAAATAATTAATAATTGCATGTATTATTATTAAAAACTGAAATTTCATTTTTTTAAAAAAATACCTCTTAATATGTAAGAGTTGTAATAATCATAATCATTTTGCTGAAATTAACTATTACCATACGCTTTATTAATTTTCTGGCTCTAAAATAAATTTTTTGCCCTTCCTTGTTTATTCAGTTCTGAAATCACTTTAAATATATAAAATTAAAATCAATTGAAAGACAGAACACTAGCTATTAATTAATATTATATATATATATATATATATATATATATATATATATATATATATATATATATATATATATATATATATATATATATATATATATATATATATATATATAACACTGTTGTTTGGTTATTCGTCATCTTTTCATTTTCCCTATCTCATCTAAAGATTTTTTATAAACTGTATATGAGTGTTACAAAGGAGGAAACCTGAAAAATTAGTTAAATATCCACTCCAGGTAATGCGCATGTAAAAAAGCAAGCCTTACACTCATTGCCTTTCTTCAGTAGTGATGAGGAACGAATCCAGAACATACCACTCTGAAAGAGAAAATCCTTATTACTAAACTCCAATGAACAGTCCAGAATATTTCTATATAGAAGTTTAAGTTATTAAAATTTAAAATGAAAACAATTTTCTAATTAATTTTTCATAACTATTATCATCAGTTCAAAAATTTAACCTTATATATATTACCGAATTATTTATAAACAAATTACTATTTGAACTAATTCGATATTAATATATAGGTCAAATATATTTTAATGCAAACGTCAAGGTTTATCAACTTTGATTTCGCATTATCTATTTTTTTACTTTATGATAAAGAATGAGAGATATTTTAGCCAAGCTAATGTTTGAAAATAATGGTTGTTATTTCAATTTATAAGGAAAGCATTGAATATTTTTTTAGGTTAAAAGGCACAAAACGTCTTAAATTCAAGAAAATTTTTAGCAGTTACTACAACTACTAAGCAATATTAATCTAAGTAATTTAATATAATATTAGGATAACACCAGGCGTTTGCATGTCATGAAAAATGTATAAAACAGGCTCACTTACCCTTCGCCACTGGATGTAGTCTCTGCAATGCGTTTTTTCTGTGTGTTCAAGACTACGCCGATGGCCATTCTGCACAAATATATATTTAGAAATTTTATCGATAAAATTTGAAAATCATTACTATACGCTTCACTAAATTGGGAGACGGCTTACTTTCATTTATTTCAATGAAAATGTGTTCTTGCCCAAAGACATTTAAGTTATATTTACTTGAGTAAAAAAGCTTAAATTATAATGAAATTAGGAAATTAAGAGGGGCAAGGCAATAACCATTTTCATTAATTCATCTGATGTGAAAGATGCTGCAATTGGTTCAACTTTGGATATCGAAAGATATGTTTTAAAAATCACTGCTGGCAATTCAAATCAACTACCAATTGCAACAATTTTGTCGCCAACCTGCTACTCGAGAGCCACAGGTGGTTCTTTGAAGGATTATTTGTGGCTCTCGATTGATGTAATCTAGTTCCCTTTTCATTTTTGTGTTATGATATCTTAAAAATTTGCTATTGTTCCGTATGAGTTTCAAAATGTCTTTTAAATTACTGACAACAAATATGAAAGACTAAGTGCAATGTTATAACAACTTTCAATTTCGTTCAAGTTAATAATAATATGACTCTTAGAAAATTGTGTGAATGAACTTATACAGTGGCGTAAACATCCGTAATCGACTGAATGCAGACCAATTTTTAATTTATAAAATTCCCTTGCAGTGAATTGTTGATATTGCGCTCTGGAGGAAGCAATTTGTATCACTATATAATTTATAATTTACCACCTGTTGCTATTGTTTTAATAACACTAAATGTTTAAAGTTAGCAGCTTATATTGAAATTATAAATTCAATTATATCCTCAATTTTCTAATCAGTATTCACCAAATCCAATTTAAGATCAGATAAACTTGCTTTTTTAAAATCTAATTTAAATAAACAACAATTTTGATGACCTTCATCTTCTTCTTAAGGTTGGGTTTGTATGTCATTGGCACCTCTGCTTTTATCAGCATTTTATACTATTAACTCCAAACCCAATGTTTCCTAGTTCCAGTTGCTCGGGTCACCCACTTTATTAATAAAGTCCGATAACCTTTTAATGGAGTCTAGGTGAAACTCTTTGGTATAGATAAATGCCTAAAGAAGTTAATCTAGGGAGGACAAGAGCCTCGCATTCGTAAATGATATTTTTGGCCGTTTCCTCTTGTGTATAACATTTTCTGCAGATAGGGTCTTGCTGAAACAGTCCAATTTTATGGAGGTATTTTCTGAAAAATTAGTGCCCAGTTATGAAGCCTACGATGAAACGTATCTTCTGCCAAGAGCATCTTAGAATTTCAGAGGCAATCCTCGCTAATGATCCAAAGATCATACTATTAGCGTGGGTTTGACCAGAAGTGTTGAGCCAAGCTTCATACACCTTCTGTTTTTCCAATCTAAGAACATTGGTTTTTGCGATCTTCAAATTGATCCCACAAAAAGGTTCTACACCGATGGGAACAAAAGACGATCCTTGTTTAGCAAGCTCATCAGCCCTTTCATTACCTTCGATACTTTTGTGCCCTGGCACCCATACAAGGATCACCTTGTTTCTAGTTGCCAGTTCTGTAAGATGGTTTCTGCATTCCAAAATCATTATAGATTTGATTTCGAAAGAATTAAGCGATTTTAAAGCGGCTTGAGTGTCACTAAAAATGAGACTTGAGCGCCGTTTGCAGTAATTCCCTGGTATAAAAATTAGCATTGCGTGCATGCTCTTTATGTTTAATCCTCTCAAGAAGAAAGAATCTGTCATTCTATATGAATATTTATTGACTCCTGTAGTGCTATGTTCTGTATTAGATAAATTTGAAAAAATATTAGCGAAATAACATGACTTTGAAAGTTGAGCGGGAAATAATAATCCATCTATACTTTACTTAATCTATGTGTATCTAAAATAGAAACATATACTTATTTGTAATGTGGTTTCCTTTGATTGCTATCAGTTAAGATCATTATCTCATTTTTGCAGTAGTACAGTTCTCAGAGGTACTCTTTTATTCAGCACACTTTTAACTATTTAAAAGTAATTTAATTTCATGTTCATGAGTGTCAATTTGTTAAAAAGAAATAGAAAGCTTCTCAGTCTCTAAAATATTCGTTTCAAAGCGAATGAATCATAAAGAAATCATGTCTCAAATCACAGAATATATCTATGCTTGATTTACTCCTTACAAACAAAGAGCTGAAAAGAAGTAGGCGTGGTTTATATTTTGTCTCAATGATCGACAATTTAAATGCGGGCAACAAAATAGTAGTTCAATGTCAAATAATATGTGATATCATTAAAATTAAATTGCTTAATGTTTAATTGACACATACAGGGAAAACATTGAACACGTAAACACATCTTGATTTTGCAATTATAATACTGAATGGTTTTGCTGGAAATTTTGTGATGGGTGTGGTATAAATATTTGTACTCTTCATATTACTAAATTCTTTACTTTTAATATCTACCAGTTATAGAAAAAATTAAATGAGACAAAATATTATTATAAAAATCATTTTATGAAATTATTTTAATTACTCTATAGTCTTTCACCCGGCTAACGGTTCCTTACTGTAAGCTATAAGCAAACCTGGCACATACAGGAAGAAAATATTTCACCGACTAAACTGTACCCCGGAAACAGTCTGATAATCCGAGCGAATGTCATTCTCAATACCTACGGCTATTGAATTCATTCTTCCACTCCCAATAGCTCAAATTACCGCGAAGTCGTATTGAATTCAGATTTGTTTGCGCCGTTCTTTGTTTCATTTGCCCGTCAGCAACGGTGAGTAACATTTGTGTAAATAAAGTGAATTTCTGTATATTCAAGAGTTACAGCACTTAAGTTAATTATTTGATAATATACCTGATGTTTATATATATATATATATATATATATATATAGATATAGATAGATAGATATTGAGATATAAAATATGTGTTTTCATAATTTTCTTTTAGTTAAAAAGCAATTTCTTATATGATCGAACAAAGATCATTTCAATGATTTACTGGTTTGGGATCACCGCATGCGTTAACTTAAAATTTATTTATTGGTATAACGCTGTATAATATTATAAATCAATGCTTATTTTAGATTCCTATTTTGTGTCGCAAATTGACATCAATTTTGTTATTTATTCAGTGTTCATGTGTCTGGTTTATATAATTATAAGTTATTGTACTTTTAAAATAATTTTCTATGTGTTTCATTGTTTTCATTAAAAAGTTTTATGCTGTTCATGATTGATATGCTCATGAAAATCATATCAAAGAAGATTATACTGGTTTGGGTTTACATATTTGTTAGAAATGTATTTGTATGTAATCATGGAATAGAATCTGCTTAATCCCATTTTAATTCAATGTGTTTCTCTTGTATCTTTATATCGAAAATTGACATCGGTTTTATCTTATGTTGAATGACTTTAATTATTTATTAATAAAATAATACATTTTTCGAAATAGTTAATTTTCTACATATCTCTAATTTTTTTCATTAAACAGTACTTTTTCCCCCACATAAAAACATGGAAAAAATAGTGATGTGATGGTGCAAGGTCAGGTAAGTAAGGAGGATAGCATAACTTTATTTATCAATTTGCTGTGTGGTATTACTAGCTACCAGCGCTACATGCGACTTACCACTATTGCCCAAAACCTGTACACATTTTGAGTAAACTATGGCTGGTCTTCTGTTGTAAAGCTTGTTGTGCATGTTCGAATTACTGCAAGTACAGGTCAGCTGTGACCGTTTGTCCCTTTGGTAGCAGTTCATAGTGAACCATTTGAATGGCTAAACCACCTGACACCACTGTCATCACGATATGACTCCTGACCTGAATTTGTGAAACAATGGCTCAGTATTTTCATTCACTTACTATCTTTCAACACCTGACATATTCTCTGACTTGATGCCGCAACTGATAACCCACTTTGAAGTGGTAAAACAAACATTACCAAGCGAGCTCTTATTCTGATTTACTGAACGATTACCTTTGGTGCCAAATTTGTCCAAAACTTTTTCTGCCCACCTGGAATTTTGGTAATCCTTTTGATCAAAATCTGTAGCTACCATATTTAATTTTAGTTCAACCATTTTACGTTGGGTGTTTCCTTATCAGAGCATTCTCTTTGAAATATTTTTGTGATTGCTGCTGCATGGGAAATGTGTGAGGTGAGTACAAGAATGTTTGGAAAGAATGGTGTTATTTGGTATGACGAGAATGTATATTTAAGGTGTTTGTATGGATTGTATGAAAAAAAGGAGACTTTGGAGTGGTTTGATTGTTGATGTGAGTATTGTAAGTGTGGTAAGGATAGGAAATTGGTTAAAAAGAAGGATATAAGTGATGAATATGAATAGAGGTGTAAATTTAAAATGAAAGGACATGAAAAGGAGCGTGAGATAGGGTTCATTTTTTAACTGAGCAGATAACGATGAATGAAATTTTATTTTAGGTATATATGTGGCTGAGTGAGAGTCAAACTGACTTTAATATGAAAGAGAAAAATGTATCATCATAGACTGTTCTTCATTTTCAGTCTTTTTGCCGTAACGTTTATATGGAAGAAATAATTGAAATCAGCATTAAATTGGTCGAGACAGTGTGATTGTTGAGATAGATGAGAGTAAATTTGGGGTAAACGTAAATCTAATCGGGTTAAATGTGTAGAAGGTAAATAGTTTAGGAAAGTTATAGATGATAGAATGTCCGATACTTTGTTGAGTATGATTAGAGAGTTTATTCTTCTGAGTTCAGCAGTAATTTCAGACTGCTGGAAGAGCTGCGATTGCCTCTCTAATAGAGCCTTTGTATATCTGAAGGTAAATCATAGTCTGAATTTTAAGGACCTAGACAGGTGCCCACACTAATACAATTGAAAGATCGTAGGAAGCAATGAATCGTGATATGGGCAGTATCAAAAGCTAAAAATGGATTAGATTACTTTGTAGCTGAATGTGTGTGGCGCAAGAAACATAAGTATATGTGCAACAAATTTATGGCTTTCATCGATTCAATATTGCGTATATACCCTCCACTAATAGCTGATGAAGAGCTGGCAAAGAAGTAGAGCAGGAGGTGACAACGATAAACAGGAGATACGTATGTCTATTGTTCATTTTTTTAATTAATAATAAATTAAATGGGCATAAAATGAATTTCACATGAATATTTGCCGATGTGAATTCATTAATATAAAATTTAGTCAAATAATGTTTTGTTAATATATCAACTATATAATTTTACAATAGGTGTTTAAAATTTATACACCTGCATATTTTGTTAATTTTGTAAAATTACACCAGTAAAATTCACCGAGCATATTGTTAGATACCAATAATGTGTCAAATATTTGTTAAAGTAATCTTCCAGATAATATAGTTTTCAAAAATTCGAAACAATATTTTGAAAATTATAAACAATGTATCTTCCAAAAATTTGAGATAATGAAACTTAAAAAAAATTTGAAGTCCAAAAATGGAAACATTAACATAGCATATACTTAAATTGTAAACAAATAAAATTACTCATTGAGCACAAGGGTTGCACACAAAACGAATTTCGCGCGCTAAAAAGAAAATCTCGTCATTAAAACACATTTCAAACCGTTAAGCCAGTTTGGCGCACTTTATCGTACGCTTGGCGCATTTTACCCCCTGTACAGTTTTATACTCTTTAGCACTACTCTTAACTGGCCGATGTCTCACACAAATCAAACACTAATTTGCATGCTTATTCTTTCTTTATTGAATGACCGTGAAAATGGCAAGAACTTTCTTGTTTACCCTATGCTTTTTTATCTTCATTTAAATGAAATGTCTTAACATATGTGTGCAGGAATATTTTCACAGCCTGCAGTTTCCTATGTTTTATTTGATTTGCTTGGCTTTGATTAATATTCTTATTTTAGAATCACCAAAAAAATCATAGTGTACCCGTAAGTAAATGTTTAACAATTGTTCTCTCTTTAAGATATGTCTTGATATAATTAATGTTAAATTTGCAGATAGTTATAAAAATATAGAATATATAAGATAGTTATGAAAATATAGAACTTATATACATATTAAAATTGAACTTTTTGTATTTTTTGTTTTTAATAACGATTGGTTATTCAAATAGTTAATTGTTATAAAAGAGGCAATCAATGTTACTAAAATACATTCTGATGAATAATTATGGCTTATTCCTATGTACCAGCGCAAGTGATAAAATGCAACTAACTGATTTATTACACCAGAATGTTTTTTTTCATTTGTATGATGTAACATGATTATGTACATGTGTGCTGTGTAGAATCGGATGTCCCTTGGTTTGGCAAAAATATATACCTTGGTGATAAAATTTAATTTCTGGTAAACTTAGCTTTGTATAACTTTTCTGTTGTCAAAAAATAACTAAAGAATCTAGGAGTGTCTAATTGCAAAGTTTTAACTGATTTTTTTATTTTAAATTTCAACTTAATCCTAGCTTACATAACATGATAAGTTTAGCAAGTGATTTTTAAATATACGCCTGATTAAAAGAACTAAAATTTTACTATATAAAACTCTCATAAGACCAGTATTAACATATGTATCTGAAACATGATCGCTAATAGCAAAAGAGAAAATGTGTGTGATCTTTGAAAGTGCTACTAATTATTTTTGGTAGATCCAATGACAGTAAAATTCGTAAGAAGATACACCTTCTAACTTTACAAACATTTTAGAGGTATTGACCTTTTAAAATTTAATATTAAACTGAACAGAATGAGATGAGTCATGCATCTCATCAGAAGGAATGTCATAGAGTTTCTTTTAAAGTTTTCAATGCAGTTATTGACAGATGGTAACCAAGGTGCATCCTAAAAAAGATTGTTTGAATGTTTGTACATAAACTGAATATCAAAGGTTAAAGAATTGCTACTTTTATTATGACTAAATGAACAGATTGCGTATTCCCAATGATAAAGGCATGATTTTACTGAATCTCATTTAGTAATTATTGTCTTAAACACTTGCTGAGAAATTGCATGAGCTATGATGCTTAAATAGCTATCTATGTAGTATTCTTTCCAGGTTTAACACTAAAACGAAATCTACAATTAAAATCAATCATTCTTTGTTTTTCAAAAATTTTATGTTCTTGGTAATCATTTGTTTACATACACTTGATATAGAATGTCAGGATTGATGAATTCAATTTCTTCAGGTGGACCAATTCTGCTTCTGTTTGTTATTCAACATGATTCTTAAATACAAAATATATTAATCTATAATCTTATGTATATTTATATCCAACTGCGTTTGCCAAGAAAATGAGCAAATTGCAATCATTTGCTTCAATATGGGAAGGAAAAATAGAGTTGTCAACTTCTTAGGACAAATTGATAAAAAAATAATTGACACAGGTGCTGTATAATCCAGCATATCAAATTTTAAATTTTTTGATGATGATGAAATGTTACGTGAATATATTGTAATTGTGACGTAAAATATTAGTTTTTTAAAAACTTTACATATCTAAATATTAAACTTTAACCTAATAAATAAAGAGCATGAATATATATTTTTAAAAATGTATTTAGATTTATAAGAAATATCTTCTTAGTATTATATACAGTATAGTTTTAATGTTTTATTCTTTTGGTTGATTAGAAATGAAATATATATATTATGATGACTGAGTACAAATAATATTTATTCATCATTAATCACCATTCAGGATAAATATGCAAACATAAAATATGTTATCAGCATTGTTATATTTGTATTTTTAAGTGTTATAAACAATTTTACGAAAATAAAAGAATGTTTCAATCAAAAATATTTATTAAGATAATGCAGCAATTTTTAAATACACAATTCTGGCATAATCAAACTATTTGTTTATTTGCATCAGTAAACAGTTCTAATTAAGCTGGTTCTTTCTTCAATTATAACTTAAAATTTTAGAAATAAAATGGTTACAGTTAAAATGCATTTATATAAAGTTTCTGAGCAGCATTACATAAAAATTATTTAATTAATGCAAGACTGCGATAAATCATGCATTTTTAAATGTATGCAATTAACATTTTAATCAGATGTTAAACGAGTATCCTTGTACACTTTTAACTGGAACCGACATCAGAACAATATATGTAAACAAAATTTTCTTGATCTACTTGATTTCATGTAGTAGAATAGAGCTATAAAGTGTATTAAACTATATACTTCTATTTTATGTTACACAAGCATTTATTTTTATTAATTAGCTGGTTAGCATTATTTAAAAAATGAGTGTAATGTAAACCCTTGATTTTACAGAAATAATAAATTTGAGATTGAAAATAGTGTATTTTTGGGTTTTTTATTTATTTATTTGTTTATTGTTCACACATACTATTGCTGGATGCATGTTTTTTTATTGCATGTACTCAGTAATTCAAGATCTAAAAAAACACATTATATTTCATTAGACACATTATTAATGGATACATGCTTTTTTTAAAATTTTGATGACAGCAACATGATTTTTGTTTTGTATATTAACCTTGGAGATTTGCTAAAAGATTAAAACTAATCTATATTTTTCTCAAGATGGCATTTTACTTTTCTTAAATGGCTTAGTAGCTTTTCTTAAAGTTGAATAAAACCTTTGTCATTATTGTTTTCTTATTAAACTTTGTCATCATGGTTATTTTATTTTAGTACATGAAAGATATTTTAATTTTCTTTACAATGTAATATTGAAATATATTTTTTTCTCACACTGTTTACTGCACATAACTCACAACTTTTATAATAAAATGACAATATTGCTAATAAATAATAGGCAAAATTGAATTTCATAACACATATTTTAATTTTTATTGCTCCATTTTTTTATGAATATCAAAACCAAATACCTTACTTCACAGAATCACTTTGAAAATGTATAACAGCAACTCAAGCAAAATAAGGCATTTAGTTAAATGAAAAGCTATCTCTGATATATCTAATAAATCTCTTAAAATATTCACTATTGCAGTATGTATTTATCTCTGCTAATATTAACAAATATAGAAAAGGGATAATTTCATTATTTGTTTAGTATGATATAAAAATAGCAAGAGTAACTTCAATATACACAAAATAATAAAACATATGTAGATGTCAAATTCACACTTCAAAATTAAATCTCTCAGGAGATAAACACACGAAAATAAAAAATGTAATTCTTAAAAATGTTAAAAATAGTTTGGTGTAGTTAAAATTATGCAATAGTTATAGAGATATATACAATAGGAAATTAGATAGTAAATATTAAGTATGTGTATATTGTATCTACAAAAATGAAATACATTACATATTCCTAAATTCATAGCACTTTGACAAAGAAAACCTGGAATTATTGAAAAATAATTTCTTAGAAAATGTATGGTGTGAAAGCATTTTTAAAATATCTTTGTAAATTTTTATGATGTTATATGTTCAAAAGTAAACATTTTGGCAACCCCTTCAAATTAAGAAAACTACATTTAAGTAATCAATATAATTTTATCTATAATACTAAAAGTATTGTAAAACACAAACAGTTTATAATTAAATCACTAGCTTTCTTTTAAATAAAAAGCCAATTAATTAACAAAAGATAGGATATTGTAAACTTCAGAATTTTTTAAGCAAAGCTTCATTAGCATCTCAACATAACAATAAATAAACAATAAATAATATATATATATATATATATATATATATATATATATGTGTGTGTGTGTGTGTGTGTGTGTGTGTGTGTGTGTGTGTGTGTGTGTGTGTGTGTGTGTGTGTGTGTGTGTGCGTGTGTGTGTGTGTGTGTGTGTGTGTGTGTGTGTGTGTGTGTGTGTGTGTGTGTGTGTGTGTGTGTGTGTGTGTGTGTGTGTGTGTGTGTGTGTGTGTGTGTGTGTGTGTGTGTGTGTGTGTGTGTGTGTGTGTGAATAGAAAAAAATATTGCCTCGATATTAAAACTGGCTCTCACGAATAGTTCACAACAAATGCATCATCAAAAGAAAAAAATTATATTTAATGTGAATATTTGACTCAATAAAGAACTATAATTCAGTGTAAGATTTAGATTTATAATTTCATTTTGCAGTTTTAAATTTGTGGTTAGTGTGTGAAATTTATTTTGTAATATTTGATTCCATTATACTTTATTACACATTGAATTGTGTTAAAATCAAAAAATATGGTTAGTAATTTTATTTGATTAATATTGTTACAACTGCTCATTTAAAAACATCGTTACATTTTTCAACATTTATGTACCATCCTGTTGACAATGCCTGTGAAAAAATATGTCGTTTAATGATGCAATTTAGCACCATATAAATTGTAAATGAAGTTTTCTTCTATTTGTTAATATGAAAATAAGCTGTTCAGCATTTCCTTCACATTTTGATAAATATAATGAAATTTGCAAAATTCTTTGACATACTTTTATGAGGGAAAAAGTCTACAGGATTATATGTAAGTACCAATTTTTCATGTTTGTTAATATTTAGAACAAACCAATTTACCCTGGTTCAGTGTAGAATAAGGTAATCCTTGACTTGACGATGAAATTTAATTCACATCTTAGTTTAGCTTTTTTGTACCGGCCATATTGCTAGTCACATCTTGGTATCAAAATATCAAGGGGTACCAGATGTAAATTTTTATCAACACAAATTAAGAATGGTTATCTAAATTCCAATATCATTGTCATCAACTTGACAAGGAAAATTTTATAAATGTTGACAACTACTGCAATATACTCATGTTTGCAAATAATTTTTTCCATAGTTCCACGTATATTAATTGTATTTAGTATATTAAAGAAGTAATAAAAAGCATTGCACTATTCTGTAAGCTGAACCTCAAACTAATATATTAACATTCCTCTAAAATTTACAAATCAAATGTGATTGAAAAATATAACACATATATTGATGTGATTGAAAAATATAACACATAATTATTGATACATAGCCTTTAAATCAAAATTTATTCATTATGTTACTATAGACACATTATGGATACTTTTATTAAGACTCCTAAAAAATTTGTGGAATTTATTTCTTGACAACATGGGAATCAAAAGGTCATCTTAATTCTTGCATTGTGGGCTAATTTACAGAAGTAAGTAAATATGGCTTACAGGGATAGCTATTGTCACTCAAGGGATGGTACCTGTCGTACATAGTGCATTGCATCACTCCAGAAATCATACCATACTTTAGAATAGTATTGTTATGGGTACTTACAAGCCACTTTAACACAACATTTTGTATAGCTAATAAGACTGCAGATGCAATGTTTCGACATAATTTGAATATATACTTTTCTGTTACTAAACCTTTCTGCATCAACTCCCTCAGGTGAAAGGATTGATACATGTGTAAAAACAATACTTCCAATCACACTGAGAAACTGGACTACGTGAAAGAATTTTTCATTGATCTGCGAGGAAACGTAATAGTTAAATCTTTAAAATATTGCCAGAAAAAGTTTATTTAATTTCAGTAACTTCTGAGAGAATTAAAAATGAATTAACTGTACTAACATATTATCCCGATACATAATTATATTTGATAAAAATGTGCTGTCAAATAATACCAGCTATAATCATTTTTTCAACATTTGAGAGAGAAAAGACGCGTTAATTTATAGCTTCAATAAATGTTTGGTTGAAAATTTTTTTTAATTAAAATAATGTTTTAATCAGAAATTTAAAATTTGCAGTCATTAAAAATAAAACTATAAAATGAAGTTTAAATAAATGTATATGGTCACCAGGCTACAACCTCGGTTACTCATCCTGCAGTTGATGGTGAACTCCACCTTAATTCACCTTAATTGCCTTGTTTTCTGAAGACGTAACTGCTATCATTAAAGGGCATGTTTCATTAATTTTATATATATCAAATATTTTATTACTGTGTATTTGTTATTCCCATGCCCATGAAAATAACCAGATCGATGACAGTAAAAATATTCATACATTTTACAGTTAACAATATTGGTATCACTATGTTTAACATAATCAGAAGTACCTTCTTGCTAAAACAATTTTCCACTCCAAAAATTTTAATTTAGTTTCAAATATCTAATTATATATTATAAAAAAGAACAATAAATAAATTATATTTTTTAATTATTATATCATGTGTCACTTAGATGCTCTTCTTAGCATTTTTTAAACTAAATCTCAACTTTACAAATACCACATTTAATTTTTATTGGATTTGGAGTTATGTATACATTGATTGAATCTATGTTAGTGAAATTTGAACACCCACCGTCTAAGTCTACATCAAGTTTATCAGAAATATCTGTAGATTAACTGTTAGAAAGATGTTTGGGTATCTATTAATTCAACACTAACATCTTTGCCATGAATTACTGTAATTATAGCAGGGTACCTTCTGTATTTGTCTACTGGTAAGTCTTTATTTTGATAACAATAATAATAATCAATATCTATATTATCTTCTCTTTGTCCCACACCTCTTAACAAACTTATGAATAACATTTGCATTTTTAAAAGCAATGAACCCCATCCAGTGAATTGAAACAATAGATTTTTTTTCGAATTTCGCTGCCGTGTACCTTCAGCAAATGTGTTTCATATGTTACACATGAAAAAAAAGTTAAAAAAATTAAGAATATTTTTACACATTTTTTAACTTACTTTCCTAAAATTTATAACATTTTATTTTTATATAAAATGCTAACTGACTCTGAAGTTTGTTATAGTTCATAATAACTGAGGAATTTTATAAAGTCTTCATTGAAGTTTTTTTTTCTCTTTTTTAAAATTTCCATTTGTAGAAACAAAATAACTTATTCTTTTCAAATTAATTCCTTAAACTCTTCAATCGAATGACAAATGCTTGATATTTTCTGCCGGCGATTTTTATTTTATGTAGAATTTTAATTAAAAAATAGACAAAATAAATAAAAAAAATATTTTTATTCCTCAAGTTTGATTTTTAATTGAAATTTGGCATGTTCATCTTCGTCTGAGATTTGGGTTTGTATGTCATTGGGCACCTTTGCTTTTATCAGCATTTTGTACTGTTAACTCCAAACCCAATGTTTCCTAGTTACCAGTTGCTCGGGTCCCCCACTTTATTAGTAATGTCCGATAACCTTTTACGGAGTCTAGGTGTAACTCTCTATTATTGATGATGCCTAAAGAAGTTAATCTAGGGAGGGCAAGCGTCTCGCATTCGTAAATGATATGCTTAGCCGTTACCTCTTGCGTATGACATTTCCTGCAGATAGAGTCTCGCTGAAACAGTCCCATTTTATGGAGGTATTTTCTGACAAAGTAGTACCCAGTTATGAAGCCTACGATTAAACGTATCTTCTGCCTACAGCATCTTAGAATTTCAGAGTCGATAATCGCTAATGATCCACAGATAATATTATTTGCGTGGTTTTAAACAGAAGTGTTGAGCCCAGCTTCATACACCTTCTGTTTTTCTAATCTAAGAACATTGGTTTTGGCGATCTTCAAATTGATCCCACAAAAAGGTTCTGCACCAATGGGAACAAAAGACGATCCTTGTTTAGCAAGTTCATCAGCCCTTTCATTACTTTCAATACCTTTGTGCCTAGGCACCCATACAAGGATCACCTTCTTTCTAGTTGCCAGTTCTGTGAGATAACTTCTGCATTCCAAAATCATTTTAGATTTTATCTCGAAAGAATTAAGCGATTTTAAGGCGGCTAGAGTGTCACTAAAAATGAGAATCCTCTTACCGGGGTAACCCTTCCTCATATTTAGTCACAAACAGTGGAAAGTAGCCAAAACTTCTGCCTGGAAGACAGTGCGTATAACACAAGGCTTACAGATAGGCTGGGTCTTGGTGACACGCCACATACTCCCTGTCCGTAGAGGCTGTTTTTCAGTGATCCATCTGTGTACCAGATTAGATCTCCTGTTTCAGTTTCGAATATGTTGTTGTCCCATTCGTCTCTAGTTGGAAAAACTATTTCAAATGTCCTTTCAAACATGTATGACTTTTCCATGATGTCCGAGGGTATCAGGAAAAGAAGGATCTTGAATTTTATCGGTAATACCCCTGTGCCGTTCTGCAACAGGCTGGTGGTACTATTGGTTTTTTAACTTCATTCTGTTTGCAGTCCTTCTGGCAGTGCTGCAGATGAAGATGTCTAAGGGAGTCAGATTCAACATAACTTCCAATGCTCTTGTTGGCGCGGTGGACATTGCTCCTGTGATAAAGAGACAGGCCAGTCTTTGTAGACCTACGAGACGGTCACATTCTTCTGCTCCACCACAAGTGAGTGTAATGATAAGCTCTTCCCAATGATGACTCTTCCCAATTCAGTTGTACAGAAGCTGTGAATAGGATAAATAAAATGGAAATTCTATGCCATATCTCCTATTATATAAATCAATAATGCAATGTTTAACTTCCAGCGTTTCCAAAATTCTAGCGAGGTTTGTTTCATGTCAGCTTGCTGTACAAAATAAGCTTAAAATGCGCAAAACAAGATATTATCTTTAGAATTAATTGGACGAGCAACCAGTTTGCTACAATTATTTTGGAAACCATCCTGCTAGTTATAGGGGTTGTGACAAATTTCCTAAATTCTAAGCCTTGACCCATTGTTAAAAGTAACCCAATCAAAAAAATTACACATGGTATCACAAATTACAATCACCAATTATTTTTTACAATTTATTAAATAAGGTATAAAAGTTGAAGGTTGCCGATTTTAACCTGCAACCTCTCCCGTACAAATCACATACAACACTCAATTTGCATTTTATTTTGCCACAAGGGAGGCATTCACAGTTGTAGGAAGGAACAACAAAACCACCTTGATAAGTTATTGTTATCAGAATAAGCAAATTTCAATTACTTACATAAATTAACTTTTTAATACAATTGAAATTTCACAAATTAGTTGCAATCACAAATTTTCCCATTTAAATCAATTTTTCTTAATTGCACGTTTAAATACTCCAAATGAAGTCTTGAGAACTACTATTATCATCCTACTATCTTTTCCGAGTATAATTTCAGTTATTTTTTCCAAATACTTACTTACAAGGAGGTAAATTTTCTATACTTCAAGACACCGATATCCCTTTTTGACCGCATCTTTATCGAATTTCTATTTATTTCTTTGGTGCATATTGTTTAAGTAGTAAAGAATAAAATTTTCTCTAGACCATCTAATTGTATATTGTGATGTTTTCCCAGATTTAATACAACAGCAGTCGAGAGCCCGCATTCGTGAGTGCAATTTCTATTTCCTCTCTAACCACGTTATCAGAGATTTCTTTTTGTAGATATTTACTAAATCTTAGAAAAGTTGGGCCTTCCCACCACAAGTGATTATTAAACAGTTTCGACGGATTGACACCTCTACTTATATAATCAGCTCCATTATCTTGTGATGAAATATGTCTACACTTCTCAAGATAAGAAAGCTCTTGAATTGTGGCCACATGGTTTACTGCAAAAGTTTTCAACAATTATGGTAGTTTCTTCATCTAAGAAAGAAAACAATTATGCTCTCATTCTAGTAATAAATTTTAACATAGTTCCAATCGAAGGACTGATTTAATTCGTCGCATAAACTTTACAAATGTTCAAAGCACCAATCGAGAAAGTAATCTTCTTCTGTTGCGCTACTTTCGAATTCTGTAACGCAACTCTCCTTTGATGCATTTTTATAACAGCTGTAAGAAGATATTGTGGCAGCCTGAAATCTCATCCAATGAAACGTGGAAGGAAAATATAAACATAAAGGTTAGCACTATACTAAAATTATAAATGTTGCAGCATTTTCAATAAAAACACTTAACTAAGAAAGTTGTAAATAAGTTTCATGAATAAATGTGTATTAAGTAAATTTATATTATATAATGATCACACACATAAATAACTCAAATAACAATCAAAATATATTTAACGAGAAAATACTTTCAATTAATGTAACTGAAATAAGTAAGGTAACTTAACTATCTAATGAAAACATAATTTTTGAAAACTGAAAATTAAATTTAAAAAAAAAAACTGAGACGACAGCACATTCGTTTCTTCCATTTAAAGGCATCTGTTATCATTATCTTAAATATACACATAATAGAGAACAGAAGAAGGAATAAAAAATATAGCAGATAAACCTTTCCAACTATCAATAAAATATAGGCATAAAATCCATACTAATCACAAGAAAATGAAAGTTAGTTTGTTAACAAAAATTTCAAATGTGTAGGGATTGTTTACAAATTTACAATACTCCATAATTCATGATAAAAGATGTTGAATATACTTAAAATAATCCCAAAATTTATTTGTAACTGGTACCATACCAACAGAACATCATACTTCCTAATTTGTTATAGATAATGTCATTATAATTTTTACCGCAGATTGAAGATATTTTCAACTTGAAGCAAAAGCAAATGAAAATTTATCCTTTCAGAGGATACTACAAAATTATAGGATAATATCTGACACAAATATATAATTACTGTAAGCTTTATTGAGCTTTTAATTGATTTAATAATTCTAGATATATGATTGATTACTGAAATTATCGATTTCATTTTTATTATGGAATAATTAATGATTTGATTTCAAATCAGAAAAATATCTACATTTTCATCTATCCCTATTTAAAGATGTGTTTTGGAAAGCCTGTATAAAATATTTGCAATTAGCTCAGAAAATCATTTGTAAATTTTAAAAAAATGATAAGCACATGAGAAATATATTTAGAGTCTCAAACGAATTGACTCACATAAACTCTTTGATTTTCAGCTGAAAACGACAAATTAGATTTCTTTTTATATTTTTCAATATTCGATATCATTATTTTCTAACATTTGTGATTTAATGTTTAAAAAACTTAAATAAGTTCCAAGTGAAATTTTCTCCGAAAAAAGCTTAAAAGTGACCAGTGATTAAAAACATTCTGTCATTGAAATCTGTAAGAAAAATTAATACTGTAAAATTAATTTAAATATTAAAATAAGAATTTTAATAAACAATGAGTAATGGTTAGAGGACCAACTAAGAAATTCCACAGATCAATCAGAAAAACAAAATGCATTTTTAACTTCTGTTACTTAAAATAACATTTTACTTTATTTTGAATAAAGTTAAAATAAAACATTTCATTAGTTTTGTTTCATATAATAAATGAATGTGCTTTCAGATCTATCATTTATGATAGTCAAGTATGCATTGGAAGAAATTCGTAACTGCACTGAAGCGAATATCAAAATTCCTTTCGATTTAAAACGAGACAAAAACTGTTAATATAAGCTAAGCAAGATAAGGATAAATTTCTTTTATTTGTTTGCATTTTTTATTGAAGGAAAAAATAATCATTTACTCGAGCTTCCAAATCTAGGTTATGGATAATAGTAAAGTACATACATTTCTACTCGATAAAATATTCATCAGTATTGAAATGCTTACAGTTTTAGTTTTCCTTTTTCCGGGTATTCAAAATAAAGAATGATACGCTGGAATATTATATTTATATTAAGGAGAGTTACAAACTCAAATCACATTTAAGTAATCATTAAGACTGAATATTCAGATGCTAAAATGAGATGACACAATGATTTCTCATATTACCTGTATGAATTCAGAGGCAGGGAAAATATTTTCTCAAATATATTTACCACTTTAAACACATAATTTCCTCCCAACATATATGTGCAATTTAACTGAATAACATCATATCGATATAAATAAAATACTAATTCTCTAATTGATAAATTACTGTCCGGAGTTACACTGAGATTAATGGAACAGAATGAAATCAATATATAAATTTTAAAAGAAATGTTGATTTTTCACAAAAAAATGATGAAACCCACGGAATATTTACGATTATTGGGATTATTCGTCTGATGATGACGAAACAAACATAAAAGAGAAAGATATTCTACAATAAAAAAATACGTTCGCTTATAACACAGCATGAAATCTTCAATGGAATAAAATTATCAATCTCAGCAGAGAAGAAATTTCTATGAAATGGAACCGCATTTCCACGCATAACATTTGACTATATTTTACGAACATTATAACGGCACTTTCATAGGAATCATCCCAAGGGAGATTGCTCTGTATGTGTATCATTAATAAAGGGTATCAGAATCTTATTAGAATTTAATATTCTTGTTATCCTTCAAAAAATAAAGCCGTCAAATGAATCTTTTTATCCTCACACGAATCTTTTGCTTATGTGGAAAAATACGGACCATCCTCTAATTCACACTTAAAATAAGAATATTCTTTGATGTGTGATAAAATAACTTGTATTTATATTACGCAATTTAAAATCACCCATGCATTGTAATAACAGCATTCACAAGCCTTTGTTTCAACAGCAGCAAGGTCCTCAGATGGTATAAGCTGCATCGAAAACATTTAATTGTTGATAAAATTAAGTACTTTAATAAATGACTGAATTACAACTAATTGAGAATATTGAGGTGAGTTAGAAAAAAAGATTTTAAACAAAGTTATGAAAACTATAATAAGGAGGTAACTAAAAATTAAAAAATGCAATTCCTTTTAAATATATGAAGAGACTCGTGTGTAGAATTTCGTTTTTTGAAATTTCCAATTTAATGTTACTTGAATCAAACCATTTTATCCGATACCCATTAAGATCAGTACAGACAACCAAAATGGATTTCACATTCAGTTTCTCACCACAATAGTTACATTCTGGGAAGGGGGTGCTATTAAGAGAGCAAATAGTTTTGAGTCAAGGGCACACGTGTATGTTCCATTCGAGAGAGAGAGAGAGAAGTCTTGTCAATAAAACTTCACAACGTCTTAAGATTTAACCTCCAGGGTGACAAATTTGATTTAATGATATGAAGGTTATTACTAATCCCTTGATACCACTTTTTAAGCCACAGACAACAATGCGAATGATTGACAGCAGATTTCAAGACAGCATAAAAAAATTGCTTGAATTAGGAATACTGAAGCTAATTGTGCAGTGTTGTCTACCAATGCCTTTCCCCCAATTCACACATGAAGTGGAAAATAAAAATAAAATCAAGGCTCTTTAGAAAATAACTGTTAATGAATATTTTTGATTCTTTTAATAAGTGAATTATCTCTCTCTCAGTAGTTGGATTTTATAACCTCATAAAATCAGTGCATGAATTGGATTTTTGAGTTACATGTAAATCAATATAATTGAAAGTTAAATAAACAATTAACCTCAAAAGAGGAAAAAGAGTGGAGTTCATAGTTGAGTTTGTGGTATTTAAAAAGAAATGCACGTGCTTTTGAAATTTCGAAATATCTGTAAAAACTTGGTTGTGTATTAAACATAAATTTAAAATTGAGTGAAAAAGGAAGAATTTTATAAAATTCAAAATTGAATTGATGCAATATATGCTGCGTTTTAAACATAGGGAATAAAATCGCGCGAAAACATTATTTCTATAAACATTTACATCCAAAAAGCATCTGAAAGTTAAATTTGCGTTCCTTTTTGAAAATCAGTAATGAAGATTAGTAGAGGTCGAAGGGGGTCTATTCATCACGACTGAGAAAGCTCTTAATATAGGTAAATATTTCCTCAATATTTAAACTTAAGTAAGAATATACTTTGCTTTTAAGAAGCACACAAAATATTACTTTGAAGCAAGATTGATAGATACAGCATCATAAAAAATAATACATGTCGACTCCTTGGAGGTGGGTAGGTTGAAAACAATGATGTATCAAATGCTTTAGTATTTTAAATTACGAATATTCTCACATATTATATATTGAAAAGGTTTTCCTCAAGAGCTCCCAAGCGAATCTTTTAATCATCACCTGGAACACTCTAATGTATGGAAATATAGGAATATTTCTTTAATACTTAAACTGTCGAAAGAATATTCTTTGCTTTAAAATGAAAACAAAATATTACTTTAAAGCAAGTTTGATAGATACAGCAGAATAATAAATACCCATGGGTTAAACATGTCAACTCAAAGGAGGCAGGTAGGTAGAAAAACAGCTTTATATCAAATGCTTTAGTATTTTATAAATAAGAAATATTCTTACATATTATAGTGAAAAGGTTTGCCTAAAGAGCTCACAAGTGAATCTTTTAATCATTGCTGGGAACACTCTTAATATAGAGAAATATGGGAATATTTCCTTATTATTTTTTAAACTTTTGTAAGAATATTCTTTAATATTAAAAAGCACAAAAATATTACTTTGAAGTAATTGGTAGATACAGCAGCATAATAAGTACCCTTGGGCTATAAATGTGAACTCCAAGGAGGGAGCTAAGTATAAAATAACTCCAAGGAGGCATTATTGTATGGACAGTTCCAAGTCTAGTGTTTTGCATTGAAGTCCCCTGCAATTATATTACTGTTAGCTGAAGCCATTATGTTTAGAATATCAGTAGTGAAGAGGGGGGAGTGTAGTAAGAGGTTACTGCAATTTCATTCTTTGTATTAGGGGCGATGATGACAGTTGTGGCTTCACTATAAAGGAGAGTGGGGTTAGGTGAGGGCGAGTGGGGGTGCAGGATTTAATTGAAATGGCAGTTCCACCTAAAATTCTTGTGCTGGGGCGATTGTGTCTATATATCTTGTAATTGGGTATTTCGAATGGTTGGGTGGACAGCAGGTGGGTTTCCTAAAAAAGTATTATATCAAGTACCTGATTATTGATAAATTGCAATAATTCTATCATTTTACTCCTGATTCCGTTTGCATTCCAGGACATAATTTTTAAGTTATTAATTTTGTGGGGCATTATTGTTTGTGGATGGATTTGTGCCTAAAGCCTTTAGGAATGTATGCAGCTTGTCGATTGGGTATTCTTGGGACTGTAATAATGCTAGAGAATTTAACAACATGGGGAAGGCTTAAAAAATTTGGTTTATTTCTGAGGCTAATAGAAGAATATTGTGGAAGTTATTAGGGAGAGGGGGAAAGCCAGAGGGCTGAAAATTTGAATTCAGTTGTGTGATGGGAGCGAATGGGTTATTAGGTTGGTTTGTTGAGGCTGCTCCTGCATAAGATAAATTAGGCCTGATGGTTTGGTCGTTGGCGGAGAAGGCTCTATTTTGAATTGATCTTCGTTTTTTCATAGGATTTTTGGGGCAGACAGCATATTAGGCAGTGTGCTGCCCTCCACAATTGCAGCAGCGAGGTTTTTCTAAAAATTCATGAGGGCAGTCTCGGGTTGAATGTTGGTTTCCACATTTGACACAATTGGGCTTTAGGTGACATAAAGATGAGCTGTGGCCATAGCTTTGACAATTCCAGCATTGCAGGGGGGTTCGGTTTTCATATCTTTTTATTTTTACAACTAATTATCTTAAATATAGGATGTCATAAATTTTTACGTAGTCTTTTGATTTCCTGATAGCTACCAGAAAACAGGGGATTGGCTAATTTTTACGATGCTTTTTCATAACAGCGACGCTTTCCACTTCAAAGCCTAGCTCAGTCAGCTCCTCTGCAATTTCTTCTCCATCCGTGTTGGGGGAATACCTTTTATCACTACTTTTAATGGTCTACCTTTTTTATTCGGAATGAGGATACATTCTATTTCATTGTCGTTTAAGTATTTAGTAAGAAGTCGGTGGATTTCGGGGATTGATAGGAACATTTTTAAGTATACTCCATTTAATTTTGTATTAAGATTTTTATCAATGTGTTCTTTAATTAATTTGATAAGTTCAGTGTAATTTGACGTGAATTTCACGAATACAGGAGGGGGAGGAGGGATGCGAACTGGCTGAGCAGCAGGGAGGTCTTCTGCATTGATGTTATTTACATTAGGCGCATGCAAACAATCAAAAGTGCTTCCAAAGCTGGGGTTCTCAGAGGGGGGAACTTAGAATGGCCACCTCTTTGGGGTGAGTAAAGCTGTCGGCATCTATAAAATTTTTTTTGTCTCTTATCGTTGGTTGAAATATTAGTTTCATTATTGATATTATTAGAGTTTGGGTTCAGTGGTTCAGAAATATTTAATGACTTCTTATTAGGTTTGTTGGAAAAGTTAACAATTTCATTATCTTTATTAATATTGGGATATGGTTGAGAAGATTCATTGCACATATTATTCGCTGGGTCATTAACAGTTACATTGTTGCAAATATTGTCATTACCAGCATTAGCACAATTGGCACAAATAACATTATTCGGTGGGACATAATTACAAACAATTGATTTATTTAAAACATTTTTACTGTCTACATATCCGGTAATATTATTAGATAAGACTTGATTACTATCTACATTAGGTTCATTTGTAACATTAATTAGATTAAAATTTTCAGTATTCAGAATGGTATTTACACGTAGATTATCATAATTATCAATCAATGAACCAATAATTTTAGAGGCAAGACTCTTGCTGCTGGAAGGCTGGGCCAAAATTTTCGTTGTATTAGATATACCAAATTTTTTGGTTACAGTAATTTTTTTGGGAACCTGGCCACAATGGAAGACACATTTAGGAACAATGCATGGATCAATAAAACTGTGTTTACCCAAAGTAGTTTACTCAGTTTGAAGTCATCGTTATACATTTTCTACTTGTTATCATTAAGATAATTCTGGTTGCATCTCTCAATACATTGCATTCTTAGTTTGTCATTTGCACTATTCACATCAAGTAAATCGGCTAAATTTTTTACTGCTTTTAGCAGTTCACATTTATCAAATCTGGACATACTGCCTTCTCGAACATTTCCATTTTGTTAAGCACTTCCTGCACTTCAAGATATACATCGAGGTTATCCAACATATCTCTCCATTTTCCACTTGTAGAACACATAGAGTTTGTGTCAGAATTGATGCTCTCCACGTCAGAAATTTTTTCACACACATCCATCGGGAGTGGCACTGTGGAAGTGGATTCGGTAGGGTGCTCGTAATCCGATGGATTAACACATCTAAGCACCCCACTTACAGAAGGTAGATCACAATTCGGAGTGGCCTATTATCCAATACACTTTAGGAGGTATTATTATGCACACTGGGATCAGAGAAATTTGAAGGAATAACACAAGTAGTAGTAGCACAGGCACTAATATCGCACTTTGTAGACATACAGAATCACAAGTACTTGATGATTGCAAATCGATAAGCACTTGGTGGCCCTGAGAATGGCCTTTTTCAGAGAGGCCGCTGCTCCAGTCCGAAGCCAAAGCTTCCGCTGATACACTTTCCCCTACAGAGGAGAGGGATCACACTTTTTCCTAGGTGGGCATTCACCACGCCGCCGGCAGAATCGACAATTTCCACTAGTTGCAACACTGGTTTAAGGAGCCAAGCACAGTTAGAAGAACAAGCAGAATGTTTGTTCTAATTTTAAGATTTTATTTATTATGTAAACTGGTAATTTCAAATTAAAAAAAAAATGGTTAGTTGGGTTTTATGGCGGAAGATCCAAAATTGCACATGCTGCGTCAAGAATAAAGGTTTGGAAGAAGGTATTTTATTTTTTATATAAATATATTTTGAAAACCCAACCAACATTAAAATTTTAAAATACTAATATTAGGGTATATATTATTTTAAAACCTATATATAACTATAGAATATAAAATAAATCAAATAAGATTTTATATTTTTTTAAATTTGATATAATTTATGTTTATAAATTATATAAAATTTAAAAAACCTATTGGTCTCAAATAAGCGAATAGGTTTGTTCCCTTTTTGTATCAGTGGTGGTTCCAGAGTGTCTTCATCGTCGTCACGTAGAGTGTCTTCACTCTTTCATCTACAACAGTTCCAAAGCAGAGAATATTGACAAGTAATTTTGGAGTAGAGCTGAAATGTATAGCAGAGGAAGGAATGCAATGGTATGCTAATGTCCAATCAGCGTGAAGCTGTCCAAGTGGGCGGAGTTACATAGATTTTCAGGAGGTATTCTAAGTAAAAATACTTTGAAGTGTTAAAGTTAAAATATTTACAAGTTATATACAAAATGATAAATTTAATGGGTGAAATCTGGGATAGAATATATAAATTCCAGAATAAAATAAAGAATATATACACTATGTACAGACTAACTTTAAACACTTATAAAAGTTAATTTTCACTTATGGAAAATTGAGTAGCAATAGGTCTGAATTTGCTGAGCTCTGATATATATTTATAAATAAAAATCTCATTGAAATTTGCAGTGTTGCAATGTCTTGCTCTTTTTCATAAAAATTATTATTTAATTTATGAATATACACTAAAATGTCTTCTATTTTGAGGTCTTTTTCAAAATTTTTATTTCTCACATAGTAGGGAACATCTGCTATAATTCTTAAAATTTTATATTAAAAATTTCGAAGTTTACTTCTTTCTATTTTGTCAATATTATTCCAAACAAGGGAAGCATAAGTAACAATGGTGCGAAGCATAGAAATGTATAAAGTCTTTTCAATTTTGTGTTAAGTTTGGATTTCTTGCGAATAAAATTTTTTAAGCAACCAAAACCAGCATATGCTTTTTTAGTGACATTATTAATGTTTTTGGTCCAAGTGAATCTAGATGTGAGAGTGAGGCCAAGGTACTTTGCTTCTTTAACTTCAGGAATTGTTTTATCGAACAAAATTAATTTATTTGCAATTTTATGCTTCATTTTAACTCTCGTCTTTCTTAAGAATATTATTGTTTGTGATTTATCAGCATTATTGATTACTCACCAGTCTTGACACCATTTTTCAATTTCGATAAGTTCATTTTATATTTTCATTAGGATTTGCTGATTCGGCAAGAATAGCAATGTCATCTGCATAGAATGAAATATTTATTGTAATATTAGTAGAGATTGGAAATTCATATGTATAAAATAGATATAAAATAGGTCCAAGAATACTGCCTTGGGGAACGCCTGCATTGATATTAAGAGTCAGTGAGATGACGTCATTTTGCTTGACTTGGAAGTAGCGATTTTTTTATATAGTTATAGATTAGGTGAATGATATCTGAGTATACATTAAGTTTGATAAATTTGAAAATGAGTCCTTCATGACAAACTCTATCGAATGCTTTAGAAACATCTAACATAGTCATGGCTGTATAAAGATTTTTATGCATGTGATTACCAATTATTTCGGTTATCGTAACAAGTTGTTTGACAGTAGAATCTTTTCTAAAGCCATACTGTTGAGTAGAAAGAAGTTTAATGTAATCTTTCATTCAATTTAGAATTATTTTTTCATAAATTTTTCCTAAAGTAGGAAGTATGCTTATTGGTCGAAAATTCTCAGGTTTTCTGGGGTCTTTACCAAGTTTGGGGAAGACTATTATTGTTGAAGTTTTCCACATTTAGGGGAAGATAGAAAATTGTAGGCAGTTGTTGTAAATCTTGACTAATTTCTTGATATAATCCAATGGAAGTTTTTTAATCATATTGTTGGTGAAGTTATCAGCACCTGGCGCTTTTTTAACTTTGATATTCTTGATAACTTGAGTTATTTCACAGAGGTTCGTAGGTTCGATACTGGTGTATAAGGGAGTATTGCTTATAAAATGAGTTATTGTTTGTTCAATAGCATTTGTGAAGTTAGTATTAATATTTTGATTTGGTTAGAATTGATTATACAGAGAATTTACAAAAATATCCAGCATTTCATTGGTGGAATACACAGGTCCATTAGGTCCAACAATGTGAGAGTTTATATGATTTTTATTTTTAAGTTGTTTCGCAAGTATCCATACAGAATTATTTTGAGTACTTAGGTTAGTGATCTTGTAATTCCAGCTTTCTTGCCTGTGTTCAGCGCATGATTTTTTGATTAATTTATTATTTAAGGTTTTATAATATGGATTCCAAGTTGTTTGTTACTTCTTTCTAGTGCGATTTCTTTCTTTGATGAGATCTCTGATATTTGTAAGAAGTTTTAGGTAGCTATCTTCATATTTAATATTGGTTGTTGCTATATTCTTCGCTTCAATAATATCTTGATTGAATTTGTTAATATTATCAGTTATGTAATTTTCTAAAGATTGTTTATTTATGATGCAGGTTTCACTGATTTGTAAGGTATCTTGTGGATTAACTTGTTCTCTATTGACGTTATCTTGTAAGATGTTACAGAAAAGTTGCCAGTTTGCGCGGGATATAAGTTAATTAATGTTATAATTTTTATTCAGTCCAATGCAGCCAATGACAGGTAAGTGATCAGATGAAAGTTCAATTATAGTGTTAGCAGAGATAGGAATGTTGCTATTAGTTATGATAATGTCTAAAATATCTCCGTGAGTTAGATGTGGGCTGTAATGGGTGGGTTCTATTGGAGCAATAATTTTAAGATTATTATTTTGAATGATGGTTCTGAGAATATTTCCATTTTCGTTAGTAGATCTGCATCCCCAAAGTTCATTTTTACAGTTTAGGTCGCCTCCAACAATAGTAGGAAATTTATTGTTAATAATAGCAAGGATATCATTTGCTGAAGGTACACTTTGTGTAGCGCACTTGCGCAGTGAGTTCGAATATTCCTGATCTTTTGGCATAATTAATCAGAGTTTGAAGTTCAGCTATCAATGAGTTGGCTTCATTTATAATATTTTTTTGTTTTATTTATGGTTTCGTTGTTATTTACTAGAGCATTTCCGTATGGTAAATTAGGATTAGTGCTTGGCACTATTTTGCATTTTATTTGTTCAATTGTGTTTTTACTTTTTTTTTTGGAAATTTGCTACATCCTTTGTAGCTAGCAGGATGATTATCACCACAATTTGCGCATTTTGCAGGAGTAGTAATAGGTTTTGTGCGTTGGGAGTGATGATGGTCTCCTGCGCATTTGACGCATCTGAATTTATGATGACAGGAAGTTTGCGCATGGTGAAAACCCTGACATCTGAAACATTGCGTGGTACCTTTACGGCCTCTATAGTTTTCAGCTTTAATAACTAAATTAAATAGATGAGTTATATTAAATATTTCTTTGAATTTGTCGCTTTTGGGTAATGTCACTATATATATTGGTACTTTTATTTTATTGCCGTCAACTTTCTTGTTCATTTGAGTAGTGTTAAGAACTGGGAAGCCTTCAAAAATTAATTCGTTTGTGATTTCTTCAGGAGTATAAATGGGTGGTAGATTTCCAATTACAATTTTTAAATTTTTGTCTTCATTGAGTAGAAAAGTATGATAAAAAGTATTATTATCATCCAGAAGTTTAGTGATTTTACGATGGGTATCCCACGACTCAATTTTTAGTGTAAGGATTTTAGATCCAGTCATCTTGGCAGAATATCCGGAGATATTATTAGTTTTGAATAATTCTTGTAAGGTTTACCAATTGATGTTCTTGTCTTTTATAACACTGGGTGGAACTCTGTTATTTTTTTTGCCAGTTGAAATTGAATTTCATCATTTTCATGGTTTTCTGCTTGTGAATTTGAGGCATCATTCGTTTTTTTATTGGTTGTATTAATAGATTCATCATTTTTTCTTTTATTTAAGTTAATCCTGGGTGGTTTATGGGTGATTTGAGGTAAAGGTGGGAAGTTTTCATTATTATTAATTGAATCATCCTCTTCAACCTGCATAAGCGTTTCGAATCTGTTTTCTGTATTAATTGTAAAAGCCAGAGGGCGATTTACTATTTTAGGTGTAGGTTTAACAGTTCCATGTCTGTTGTCTTTCCTGTGTTGAAATTTGGTGAGTTTTTTCTTCAGCTTAGTGAGCTCAAGACTATGAATGAGTAATAATTCAATGTCATTTTCAGACATAGGTGAGTTGCTAATTTTGTTTATGACGTCCGTAGTGAGCCTAATTTTGCTGCTAATAGCCTTGTATTCAATAATCATATCCGATTCCAGAGATTGTGTCACGGCCCTAACCGTGGTGGGGGCAGGAGTGCAATCCCCAGCGCCATTGTCAGCAGACACTGGATAGAGAACTTATATTTCTTTGCCTAATACTAGAAATTAAAGCATTACAGAAAAAACAAAAACTTGCAATTAATGAAATGTTGCATAAATAATAATTATTTTTTATAGATTTTTTTATTAATATTCAAGTGAATGCTTATTTAAAATGATAATAATTTTAATTAATATTGATTATATTAATTAATTTTATGGAGTAATATAAAATATTTTTGATCAATTTATTTAATTTTAATTAATTATTAATTTATTTATAAAATTTTTAAAAATTTATTTTAATTTTTTTATTAAACTCAATTTACTTATAAAATTTTAAAAACCTTGTCATTATACTTTAATCTGATAGATGGCAGTAATAAAGAAATTGAAACAAGTAGTAATGTAATCAGTAAAATGCTTATTACTTTAAAATTAACTGTACTCAGTACGTACTAAGTACAGGAAAAGTAACTAGGTCCCATCCCTAGTTTATAACTTAATTGCTGGACTCTAGATCAGCCTCAATTATATGAAGCTGATCTTCGGCATTATTTAACCGTACAAAACCATATTCTGTGTTTCTAGGTATTTATATTATAATCAAAATTTTATTTTTATTATATATACTAATAGCTTTGAATTAAAATTCACAGGGACAGTTTTCAAAGTTCTCAATTTTATTATGACAATTTTATTTTATTTAATTTATTCAACTCAATTTCATTAAACTTACATACCTAAATTATGACATATCTCTAGGTATTAATCAAGTACATGATTTGCTCTTTTTTCATTTATTTTCTTGTAGAAGTGTTAAAAAAAGGAGAGAAACAATTTTATAAACTGTTAATTAAAATTTATAAACTTTGCTCTCAATTTAATGTATGTGTTTATCGAAATTTAGTTAGAATTTAAACAACGTGAATGAAACTAATAATTACTTATTTAAGTATAAAATAGATTGAAATTTACAGTTCAAAGCAAACTTGGATTTTCCTTCTGAAGCTAGATTTGATTGGTCTTTTTTGGGTATAAATCATGGGAGCAGATAAGGTTTTTCCTCCTCCTGAAAGTGGCGCAATTTAAATTCTACATTCCAAGTTGTTAAAAAAACCCATAGAGTATAGTCTTTCTGTAAAAAATATTAAAAACTGGAATTACTTATATTTTTAATTTTTATTAGCCGCCATTAAATATTTTTTAATTTAGATTTAGTCTCTTTCTTGTATCGCGTATACCTTGTTTCAAGTGAAGCCCAGGCTCAATATGGTCATCCGTGACATTATTTCGTCGATAACTGGTAAGTCTTCGAACGCATCTCAAAATGACAACCAGTGTTACTGCCTTTCTCATACTTTTTCTACGAGAACAATCTAAGATTTTATTGCAGCGTGTCTAGTAATTAATGCCATTTATTCTTTTTAAAAATGATGAATGTCTAATCAGCTGAAATCGAAGACGAGGTGGACAAATTGTCCCACAATATGTGTCTTTAATACAAGTAACATTGGTTAAAAATAATAGTAAAAAATTTGAATACATTTTTCTTGATAACACGTATAAAGATTCCTTGGTTACATACAATACTAAAGTAGAATGTTATTTACATATTTATGCAAATATTGATTACTGAATACTTCAATCCAAAATTAAGATTAATCTCTTTTCAGAATGTGAAACTGGTTGGATTATCATCCTGTAACTTATCAACGAAATCTAAATCAGCTTCAAATTTTATGAAGCTGACATTTAGCATCATTAAGCGAATTTGAATACTTTGCTATTTGATGGTATTTATGATAATTTATAATGATATATATTTATTATATACACTGGTAGCTTAGAAATAAATTTGACAGGGATAATTTTCAAAGTTCTCAATTTTATTATGACGGATTATATTTCAAAAAAGTTTTATCTACATCAGTGTTTTCTTCGATCTTGAATCTAATATGTTTTACGAAGTGTCGGCCTGCGTAGCAGGCACTATATTTCTACATCTGTAGTAGCTCCAAGAGGAGAGAAAACATGTCTTTACTCACGGAGAACGCTTGCTTGACTGCGTGAAATAGCCAATCAGCTACGAGTGCTTCAAATCTGGGCGTGGTTACCAGAAATTAGAATTTTCAATGTAGAAAGAGAATATTGATATAAGTTTGCATGATAATATTTAGAGTTCAAATTGAGAAAATCTGGGATAAACAATTCCGGTTAATAATACAAGTAAATGAAAAAATATACATAATATACACTATTTACATTTATCTCTTTCCTTAAGAAATTATCTCGCTATTGGTCTATATTTGCAGTCCTCCTCAAGATATTGATATTTAAAAATTTCGTTTAAGTTTGCTGCTTCGCAGTTCTGAACTTTTTCATAAAATTTATAATTTAATTTTCTAATATCTTCAGCTAGATCGTCTATTTTTAAATCTTTAGCTATACTTTTATTTCTGATAAAGTATGGGGCGTTTGTAATTTTTCTCAATATCTTGTACTGAAAACTATTAATTTTCCTTTTGTCCATTTTGTTGTTAAAGTTCCATACTGGGGATGCATATGTTATAATTGGTCTTATCATTGAAATGTATAGAAGTCTTTTAAATTTGAGCGAAAGGTTTGATTTTTCACCTATAATTGCTTTTAAACACCCATAAGCTTGTGTGACCTTAGTGATCACATTGTTTATATGTTTTGTCCATTTCAAGTCACTCAATAATGTAATTCCCAGATATTTAGCAGAGCACACTTTTGGTATTTCTCTGTCAAATAAGATTAGACCATTTTTTTTCCGATGTTTGAATTTATTTCTCCTATTTCTTTTAAGCAGAATCAGTTGAGATTTTTCTGAATTTATTTTAATTCTCCAATAGTTGCACCAGTTTTCTATATTATAGAGCGGAGATTGCAGTTTTTGCATTGCATAATTAGGGTTACTTGGTTCAGCCAAAATGGCCGTGTCATCAGCGTAAAAAGCAATTTTCGTTGTTTCATCCATGGGGAAGTCATATGTGAAGAATAGGTATAGTATCGGCCCAAGGATGCTTCCCTGGGATACTCCAGCATTTATTTTTCGCGTTAGTAATTTTTGGTTATTTTACGTGACTGGCAAATATCTATCTGTTAAGTATGAATTTAGTAGCAAGATGATATCTGAGTCAATATTGATATTGATTAATTTTTGAATAAGTCCTTTGTGCCAAACTCTATCAAACGCTTTTGATACGTCGAGCATTACCATAGCAGTTTATAAATTTTTGCGTAGATTGTCACCAATAATTTCTATTATTCTAGTAAGTTGTTTAACCGTCGATGGATTTTTCTTGAATCCATACTGTTGATTTGATAACAAGTGAAAGTAGGGTTCGATTCTGTTATAAATAATTTTTTCAAGTATTTTGCCAATTGTGGGAAATAAGCTTATAGGTCTATAATTTTCTGCTTTTCTGGGATCTTTGCCTGGTTTGGGAAATAATATTATGTCAGCAATTTTCCACATTGTAGGAAAGTAGAAGTATTTTAGACAGTCATTAAAAATATTTACGAGTTTTGATAGATATTCTTTTGGTAAGTATTTTATCATAGAGTTGGAGATTTTATCTCCTCCTGGTGCCTTTTTGGTTTTTAGCTTCGTGACAATTTCTATTAACTCTTCTACATCTGTAGGATTTATTGTTGCTTTTGGTTGATTATTATTTATAAAATTGTCCACGTTTTGTTCCACTTTTTTAGTAAAAGTATTGTTTGTATCCGGATTTGGATAAAATTGGCTGTATAACGAGTTTGAGAAAATTTCAAGTTTTTCTTCCTTTGAGTAAACATGACCGTTTTGACCTTGAAGCCTGTTATTTTGTGTTTTCTTCCTTTTAAGTTGCCTGGCAAAAGTCCAAATAGAGTTGTTTTCTGTTATCAGTTTTTCGACTTTTTGTTTCCAGTTTTCATTTCTGATATTGTCACAGAAATGAAAACTGGAAACACAAAGTTTTTTAATTTGTTTATTCAATTGATTCACTTGAGTTTTGTAGTGGGGGTTTAGGGTTTTTTGATATCTTCTTCTCTCTAGTTCTGTTTCTTTCTTTTACTATTTCTCTTACATTGCTGGGAAGCCTTAGATAATTTTTATGATATTTCACTGTTATAGTTGCTGTATTTTTTGCATTTACTATAATTTCAGTGAATATTCTTATATCCTCCGAGATTTTATTTTGCATATTTATATGTGATTCATGGTTTTCTTCATTGTTATTCCAGTATTGATCCTGTTGAATGTTGTAGTATAGATGCCAATTTGTTCTGTAGAGATATTTTTGTTCAATTATTTTATTTATTCCTAGACATCCAATAACTGGGAGGTGGTCTGAGGATAGTTCATTTAATGTATTAGCTAAAAGTGGTATTTGGCTTTTGTTTAGAAAGATGTCTAATATATCTCCTTTATTTCTATAGTCAAAATACTTGGTTCTATTGGTGCTACTATTGTATAGTTATAGTTTTGGGCAGCATTTAATATTGTGGTTTCATTTTGATTAGTAATTTTACATCCCCAGTGTATATTTTTACTTTTTAGATCTCCACCTATGATGGTTGGGAAATTGGTTGAAAATATATCAATAACGTTATGTGAAGTTAGTATGTGCTGAGGTCTATTATAAATGCTCGTAAATTTGATATTTATTTTGAGTTTAAAGGTGACAATTATAGAAGTTTCTTCATAACCATTATTGTTATTGTTGCTGTAAATCGTTGAGTTTAATGATCTTTTAATTGCTATGGCTGTTCCACCTCCTTTGTGGTGAGCTCTATCAGTTCTATATACTTTGTAATTTGGTATGTTGAATTTGATTGCAGGCGTTAGATGCGTCTCCGTGATTAAGATTATGTCAATGTTATATTGATCCAGGAAATTTATGAGTTCTTGTGTCTTTGGTTTAATGCTTTGTGCATTCCAAGAGGCCACTGTGATTGGGCTAAAGCTTTGTTTGTTGTTTCTCATTATTTGCTGTTATTGTTCCATTTTGTTGGGCCTCGTTAAATTTTTTCATATGAGCAGTTAATTCTAGGATTCCTGAATTTTGCACATATTTTACTAGTAATTTTAGCTTATTTGCAATTGATTTTGCTTCATTTATTGATTTCTTTGTTTTAACAATTGTGTCGTTTTCTTGAACCAGTACATTTGCGTATGTTAGTTTGGGGTTTGAACTGGGCACAATTGTACTTTTTATATGTGCATTTAGATTTTGTTTTCCTTTTATTTTGGGGGATTTATTACATCCCCTGAAACTAGCAGGATGGGCTTCGCCTCAGTTGGCGCATTTCGCAGGTGTTGTAGTCGGTTTAGGACAATTTGAATGGTGATGGTCCCCTGCACATTTCACACATTTGAAATTGTGGTGACATGAGGCTTGTGCATGAAAGAAGCCTTGGCATCTAAAGCACTGCGTTACTCTTTTTCTTCCTTTGTATGTTTCTATTTTAACCGCTATGTTAAATATGTGAGACATATTGTAAATTTCTTTTGACTTGTCATTTTTAGGGAGAGTAACAATGTATAGAAGTAAGTTGATTTTGTTCCCGTTAACTTTTTTGGTCATCTGGGTAACATTGATAATTTGAAACCCCTCTTGGATTAATTCTTGAGTTATTTCTTCTGCATCATAGTATGGCGGAAGGTTGCGTATGACTATTTTTAGATTCTTGTCTTCTGGGAGGACAAAAGTATGGTAGATGGTTTTTATTTCGTCTAAAGCTGAAGTAACTTTTCTATGTGTTTCGGCATTATCCACTTTTAATGTTAAAATTTCAGTTCCCATCATTTTTCCTTTGTAACCTGATATATTTTTTGATTTGAAGAGTTCCTGTAGATTTTTCCAATTAATTGTTTGGTCTTTTATCACTATTGGTGGTATTTTAGTGTTCTTTTTGGCTGGTTGGAAGTTTTGAGCATCACTCATTTCATTGTTATTATCTGTGACTTCATTAGATTTTTTGTTAGACACATTAATATTTTCCTCTATTTTTTTTTTTTTTGATGTCCAACTTAGGTTTTAAGGTTTTAACAGTTTGGGTAAGTTCCGGGTAGTCTTCATTTTCTGATACAATTTCGACGTCATATGATACAATTGATACAATTTCCACACATAACGAATACAATTTCGCAGTCGCTTAGGACTTCAAATCGATTATTAGTTGTAACCGAGAATGGCGGATAAACATTTACATTAGTTTTTGGAGTGTCCCTATTTTTCGAGGTTTTCTCCCTTTGGTAACTCGCAAGGAGCTCAGTTAATTTCGTCTGCTCGATGCTGTGTATTCGCAGTAGTTCTATTTCACGGTCCGTAAGTTCCTCATTACTAATCTACTGAATATTTTCGGAAGTTAGTCTAATTTTATTGCTGATGGCCCTCACCCCGATTCCAGAGTCATGTGAACTTAAGTCCGTAGCCTGAGGGGGAGGGTTTGGAGGTGAAGTTCTAGTCAAATCACAAGAAAATTTGCCCCTTGTGTTGGCACCGTAAGGTATCCGGGGACTTCTACTTACACAAGTCACTGTCTGTGATGATCTTTGAGAAGCTTGAGTAAGATAAAGATGAACACACATCACCTACTAAGAATCGGTCTCTTGGATATTGGATTTAATATGTTTTACGAAATGTCGGCTTGCGTAGCAGGCACTTTACTTCTTCATCTGTAGTAGCTCCACGAGGAGAAAAAACAGGTCTTTACTCACGGAGAGCGCTAGCCTGACTGCGTGTAATCGGTCTCTTTGCTGTTGCTGTTGAGTGTGTGTAGCTGAGTACCTGCCCGAAGGCATCTTCTCATTCATCTAAATTGTTAAAGATGAGTGAAAGAAATTAAATGAAAGAAAAATATGAAAGTAAAAATTTATTCAAAAGCCTTAGAAAGTATTGCGTCAGAGGAGAAAAAGGCCGCAATAGGTCTGACTTGAGCACCCCCAGGGAGGATATGAGAATCGAAAAGTTTGTTAAAGTTTCCAGCTAGGCACTTGGATGCTTGCTTGTAGAAGTTGATGTTAAGTTTTTGTATGAAATAGGATAAATCTTCAAGATTGAAATCTTTTTGAATGTTTTTGTTCCTTATAAAATAAGGAGCATTTACAATTCTGCGCAGAATTTTGTTTTGGAAAGTATTTATGAGTTGTAAATTTTGTTTGGAAAAGGAGCACCAGACGGGGGAAGCATATGTGATGATAGGTCTAATTGTTGAAATATAAAGAAGCCTTTTTAATTTTAGATTTAAATTTGATTGAGGTCCAATCAGAGATCTGAGTTTGAAATATGCATGCCAAGCAGCAGCAATTTTTGATTTAATATGTGCAGTCCAGGTGAGTCTATTATTGATTAGAAGTCCAAGATATTTTGCTTTAGTAACATTTTCAATAGGTTGACCAAAAATATAGAGTTCATTATAAAATTTATGGTTTCCAGGCTTCCTGCTTATAACTATAAGTTTAGATTTTGAAGCATTAATAGCAATTTTCCAGTTTTCCCTCCAAACTTCTATGTCAGAAATTTTATTTTGTAGTTTAAAAATTGCATGGTTAGGATTCTTGGATCTCACAACGATCCCAGTATCACCCAGTCATGAAAACATTTATGGGCACTGTAGGCTATAGCCCGCATGGGTTGTCGTGCCATGGAGTTTAGTTTAGTTCTTATGAGCAGTCAATGTTTAAACAGCTTCTAAGCTAGAAACTGTTGTTGGGTTATCTGTCATCGTTTCATTTTCCTTATCTCATTGATGATCTCTACTGAACTGTATTTGAGTGTTACAAAGAAGGATACCTGGAAAACAGTTGAATATCCACTCCAGGTAATGTGCATGTTAAAAGCAAGCCTTACACTCATTGCCTTTCTTCAGTAGTAATGAGGAACGAATCCAGAACATTCCACTCTGAAAGAGAAAATCCTTATTACTAAGTTACCTCGAATAGTCCAAAATATTTCTTTATAGAAGTTTAAATTATTAATATTAAAATTTTCTGATTAATTTTTTTAACTATTATCATCAGTTAAAAAATGTAGCCTTATATATATTAATATTTGAACTAATTCGATATCAATATATTAGTCAAATATATTTTAATGCAAATGTCAAGGTCTATGAACTTTGATTTATCATTTTGTACTATCTTACTTTATGATTAAGAATGAGAGATATTTTAGCTAAGCTAATGTTTGAAAATAATGGTTGCTTATTTCAATTTATAAGGAAAGCATTAAATATTTTTTTTAGGTTAAAAGGCACAAAACATCGTAAATTCAAGAAAATTTTTAACAGTTACTACAACTACTAAGCAATATTAATCTAAGTAATTTAATATAATATTAGGATAACACCAGGCGCTTGCATGTTATGAAAAATGTATAAAACAGGCTCACTTACCCTTCGCCACTGGATGTAGTCTCTGCAATGCGTTTTTTCTGTGTGTTCAAGACTAGGCCGATGGCCATTCTGCACCAATATATATTTAGAAATTTTATCGATAAAATTTGAAAATCATTAATATACACTTCCCTAATAAGAAGATTAAAATCACCTGCTTATATAATCCTCCCAATAGAACTATCACTGAAGCTGACATCAACCACCTCTTCCCTCCTAATTTTGATACCATAGTGCTCGGTGACTTAAATTCAAAATCACAAAACTGGAACTGTAGAATTACTAACTTTAATGGCAAGAAGCTTCTTCCTCTTCTAATTAAACATCAACTGAGAGTTATCGCACCCACTGAACCAACTTACTTCCCAGTCTTCACTCTACAAAGACCCGATATACTGGACATTGCCATAACCAACACTAACCTTGCTCTTGCTGCGGACGTTATTAATGATCTCTCCTCGGACCACCTTCCCACCATCTTCTCTGTTGGCCTCCATCTTAACCTTCATCCAAATTTAATTAAGAAAACCAATTGGAACCTATTTAAAAACATTTTAACCAAGAAAAATCTTGTCATCCTTGATACAAACAACTCCATTGATATAAATAATCAAGTCAATACTATTACACAGACCATTAACGATGCTTATCACGAATCCTCTGAAGATGATATATTTAAAGAAAATCACCTAATTTTACCACGTGAAATCAAAGATAAAATAAAACACAAAAATAAGATGAGAAAACTTTATAGGAAAACACTTGACCCACATGTTAAGACGATTGTCAACAAATTACAAAGAGAGATTCGTGAAGCCTGTGCTCACCACAAAAATTCTAAATGGGAGGACAAACTGAACTCACTTACTGAAGATAGAGGTGCGGTATGGAAACTTTGTAAAAAGTTTAAAACCAAAGTGCAATCCAACAGACCTATTCATGGTGAAACAGGCTTGGTTTATACGAATAAAGAAAAGGCTGAAGCATTTGCTGATGCCATGGAACGGCAATTCAGGGAAAATACTATAGAAAATCATGAAGAAATTGAAAGTAAAGTTAACAATGAAATTAGAAAAAATCTCAATAATTTCCAAGAATCTGAAGATCTCTCCCCCACCAATATTAATGAAGTTGCAAAAATCATTAAGTATCTTCAAAATAAAAAAGCACCTGGCAATGATGGAATAAATAATAAGATGATAAAGAACCTTCCTCAAAACTTTATTCGGTATCTAATCACTATTTTTAATAATTGTCTTCACACCCTTTACTTCCCAGACAAATGGAAAGAAGCAAGCATAATCCTATTCCAGAAACCGCAAAAGGACCCTGTTATACCAAGCAATTATAGACCTATTAGTTTACTTCCTACTATTGGCAAAATCCTCGAGAAAATTATTTATAATAGAATTGCTGTTTACATTGAAAAGTTACCTAAAGAACAGTATGGTTTTCGAAAAAACCTCAGCACGGTCAAGCAACTGGTCCGCACTTTAGAATTTATTGGGCGTGGCCTACATAACAAGGAGATAACCGCCTTTCTCATGTTGGATGTAGCCAAAGCTTTTGATCGGCTTTGGCATTCCGGCCTTATATTTAAACTACTGAAGCTACATATTAATAAAAAACTGGTGGTTTTAATTAGAAATTACCTTCGAAATAGAACCTTTTCTATTAAATATAACAATGAAATTTCTTCTATTAGAACAATAGAAGCTGGAGTTCCTCAAGGGAGCGTCATTGGACCCATCCTCTATCTATTTTACACTGTTGACTTTCCTACTCTTCCTGATGACCCGAACTGTATTACCTCATTCTTTGCAGATGATACAGGAATTCTTAGAAAGACTAAATCAATCAACCTTGCTATTAATAAACTTCAAATACATCTGTATAAAATTGAAACTTGGTGCAAAACTTGGAAGATGCAAATCAATGCCTCTAAATCAAACCTCCTCATTATTAGGCCACGCCTCAAAAGAATACCGCAACATAGACAACTCTCACTATTTAATGAAAAAATACTTGAAGTAGATACTGCAACCTACCTAGGACTTACTTTCGATAAATCTCTCACTTGGAATGCACATATCAATAATGTTATTAACAAAGCCAACAGTGCATATCTTCAATTACGACCTCTGATAAGTGGGCGGAGCTATACAAGCATTAATATCAAAAAACTCATCTACACAATGTATATTAGACCCATTGTAACCTATGCTTCACCTGCTTGGTGCGCTATTAATGATAATACCTTAATAAATTAAACACCTTTCAAAATAAACTGCTCCGGAAAATACTTGGTGCACCCTATTACCTCAAAAACAGTGCTATCCACAGGGACTTAAAGATTGATACTCTAACGCAACATATTGCTGAACTAAACCTTAATTTCTACAATAAGGCACAACAATGTAACGAAGCAAAGTTCAATGATATATTTAACTGCATCAATCTTAAAGAAGACAAAAACTTAAGACCTCTTGCTGCCTTCTTCAATAGTGACGCCATTATCTCCAAAAATTCTAAGTTGGACATCACTACCTTGTAAATATTGTACATACTACTCTTCATCTTATCCATTGCATTTTGTTTTCATTTATTCTGCTATATTCTACTTGTATTTCATATTTTTTCCTGTATTTTATTCTATTATCCTCTATGTTACCCAAAATGCACATACTGCCTATGCGGACAGTAAAATGGAGGGTGACCACCAGTTTTTTCGTACTTGTATATTAGTTTCTCCATGTATATACCTTTTTGTAACTGTTTTTTGCAACTTTTTTGTTTGTAAATAGATTATTCTCTTTTCACTATTATATTCTCTTTTTTTACTATATACTTTCTTGTATCTTCAACTTATGTTTACTTATTTCCCTATGAGCTCAATGTGCTCAACTCTAACGACCTATCAGAGGCGAGGATTTTCCCCTCGCTCTCACCTACTCCCTTTTTCCTTACCGGTCATTGGCTCTTTAGCTCTACCTCAGATGAAGGAGAAAAAACGGCTTCGCCGTTGTATGCTCTGGTTCTCTTACATGATTCTGATTCTGATACACTTCCCTAAATTAGGAGACGGCTTACGTTCATTTAACTCAATGAAACTGTGTTCTTGCCCAAAGACATTTAAGTTATATTTACTTGAATAAAAAAGCTTAAATTATAATGAAATTAGGAAATGAAGTGAGGTAAGGCAATAACCATTTTCATTAATACATCTGATGTGAAAGATGATGCAATTGGTTTAACTTTGGATATCGCCAGAGATACTATAGTCTTTGAAGATATGTTTTATAAATCACTGCTGGCAATTCAAAAGAACTTCCAATTGCAATATTTTTGTCGCCAACCTGCTACTCGAGAGCCACAGGTGGTTCTTTGAAGGATTTTTATGGCTCTCGATTAATGTTGTTACGTTTCGTTTTTATTTGAATAATTCCGAATTCGATTTCTCGATCATGTATAAAAATGGAATTCTTTTCAACGTAACATAATAAAATTATGGGCCGAAATATCTACGCGATATTTAAATTGAAGACAGAAATTATCAATAATGAATTTGAAAAACAGAAGTTCAAATATATTTATTTCTTCACTAAATCAAAACATTGCTCGGCGAGTGCCGGATGCATACTGACAAAAAAAGGTTTTAGATTACATAATAACGCAAGCAGTCACATGGGTGACGTCACTCGCTTCTCTGGCGATTGGTTGTTACATATCCTCCCACCTTTTGTTTCGGGAGAAAACAAAACCTAAATGAAAAAGAAAAAAGTTAGTTACAATTATAAGATTACAGATTCAGTTTTTTAGGAATTTTCACTAATCGTCCAGTTCTGGTTGTTTTTGGTAAGTCCTTATCATCACTGAGCAAAATTGTTCTTAGAGAATCACTTGAAATGTCATTTTCTGATACCGGTGACAAATCATTTCCTTCAGCATCTGAAAAGGAATCTCTTCTCACATTTGATGTAATTGGGACATCCTCTTTATCGGTAGTTGCTGAAATCTCTAGGGGAAAAATCCTCTGTATAGGTCGCACTAAAACACCGGATTGTGTTTTCAATTTCACAGTTCTGACGATATCATCTTTGCCAGGAATCAACTGTATGACTTTAGCAAGAGGCCAGTTCAAACGTTTTTTATTGTCGTCTCCGATTAACACGATTTCTCCAACTTGTATTTTTGGAGTTGAACACCTTCTGTTTAGACGCTGTATAAGTTGACCAAGGTATTCCTTTCGAAAGCGCAGCTTTAACTGCTCAGTTACTTTGGCTCGATGTTTAATTCTGATTCGAAAATGCTTGGCTTCAACTTCATCAATATCTGTGGTTACACTCCTTATCTTGGGATCGCTTAACATAAACATGGCTGGTGTTATAGGCTTTATATCTTCAACGTCCTCTGAAAGATATGTGAGTGGACGTGCATTGATAACAGATTCACAATCTGAGAGTACTGTAAGTAATTCTTCATATGTAAGTGCAGCCTTTCCGAGGGTACTTTTAAGAAGATCTTTAACCACTCTAATCAGTCTTTCCCAAAAACCACCCCACCAACTCGCGGTTGGAGGGTTGAATTTCCAAGAAATACGTTGGAGGGCTGTTTCTCGAGTAATTTTCTCCCAATTCAACAGTCGAAAATCTTCATTAGCTCCATGGAAATTAGTGCCGTTGTCGGAGTAAATGACACGTGGTCTTCCTCTTCTGGCAATAAACCTTCGCAAAGACATTAAAAAGGCTTCTGTGGACAATGAAGAAACCAACTCAAGATGAACCGCTCTATAAATGGCACAGGTGAATAATACTACCCATACTTTGTCTCTATGTTTAATGTAAAGGGGGCCAGCAAGATCAAGTCCAATTACTTCGAATACAGAAGCATCTTTCACTCTGTCAGCTGGTAGAGTAACTGGATCACTAACAAAAGGCTTAGATTTGAAGCGTCGGCAAGGAATACATTTTCTCACTACTCCCCTTACTGTTTTTCTCCCTTTAACTATCCAGTAATTTGAACGTAATAAATTTAATAAAATCTGGGTACCTGCATGACAGTGATTAATATGATATTGTTCTATCAATCTTTGAGTAAAAATGCTTTTATCAGGGAGTAAAATAGGGGCTAGGAATGAAGGTTCGTCAATTCGTTCTGTTATTCGAGTTTTAATTCGAAGTATACCTTCATCATCTTTAACTGCATTAAGATTTTTTAAATTATTTGGAAGAGGGAAAAAATGTCTCTGTACAAGACGAATGAGTACTTTTTCTGCCGATTCTATTTCTTCGGGCGAAAGGTTTCCGTAATTCCTTTCACAACCTCCTTTTCGTACATTGCTGATAAAACGTAGCATCCAACCAGTCATTCGTAGAATAGAATTGAAACTAGAAAATCTGAGGGCATACCAATCTGGTTCTGTATCACTAAGATTAATGTTACAAAGTTTAACGATTCTTTTTTCCACTTCGATTTTGTTTGGTTCGTACACTAATTTATTCTCAGGCCAATTTTCTGGTAGTTCTTTGAGCCACTCGGGACCCTCCCACCAACGGGAGTCCAAAAATTGACGAATAGAGCAGCCTCGCGATAGAATGTCGGCGGGATTGGAAACGCCAGGGACATGTCTCCATTCGGCATTAGGTGCCAATTGGTTAATTTCTTTAACTCGATTGGAGACAAAGACAGTCCAATCTCCATGTTCCAGGATCCACCATAGTGATACCATTGAATCACTCCAAAATACTGTTTTTAAGTTACTTAAATTCAGGGCCGTTTTGATCGAATGAGCTAATCTTACTCCAATGGTGCAGGATAATAACTCTAATCTTGGGATGGTAATAGTTTTTAAAGGAGCTACTCGTGATTTAGCTCTTAAAAGACAAATTTTTACTCCATTGGAAGTGATAGTTCTAAGGAAAACACAAGCGGCATAAGCTACTTTGCTAGCATCCATGAATACATGCATTTGTGTCGAGTCATTAATTTCTGTATAGCGGGCTATTTCAACATTATTTAGTAAATGTAGATCATTAATCCATCTTTTAAAGCTATTCTGATCTTCAGTGGGTAAAGGAGAGTCCCAGGATAGTTTTAATTTCCACATGTCTTGCAATTTAATTTTTATGGGTAAAATTGCCGCTGACAATAAACCAATGGGATCAAAAATCTTCTGAATCGTAGCCAAAATTACTCTCTTAGTTATTTTCCCACCTACTTCTAAAACATAAGGATCAACCTTTATATCACAGTTACATTTCAAAGTATCACGGTCCAAATTCCATAAAATTCCCAAAACATTGGTGGTGCCAGAACTTTTCGTAATGTATTTACACTTGACATTGCTCTCCCACCCTCGCAAGTTGAAACATCCACGTGAAAGTACTTCTATAGCTGTTAAAATAAAATGCTCTTGTTCTTTGATATTGAAAACACCAGAAAGGCAATTGTCTACGTAAAATGATTTTCTTAATTTTTCAATTATTTCGTTGTTTTCTACAAAGGTGTTGTTAAGCAAATGGGAGATGGATGCTGCTAAGAGAAAAGGGCTGGAAGTAACCCCAAAAACTACTCTACAGTGTCTATAAATGACCATTTCATCTTCGCACGGATAAAAAAAGCGTAAAAAGTCTCTGTACCTTGGAGCAATAGACAATTGCAAAAAAGCCTTTTCGATATCTGCAGACAGGCCAATGGGATATGAACGAAATCGGTCAATCAGGTCTGGGATTAATTCAATGAGATTTGGCCCTTTATATAAAAGTTCATTCAAGGACGGCTTGCCACTAGAGGCATCAAAGACTGGTCTTAATTTTGTAGTAGTGCTTTCGTTTTTGACTATAGGCCTATGTGGTAAATAGTGACATTGCCTGTCGCTTATAATTTCATTTTGGGGTACCCTTTCAATTATATCAAGACACTCCCATTCCTTAAACACCATTTCGTAATCCTTAATTAATTTTTTATCTCTAGATCGTTTACACATTTTTTGGTGTCTATTCCAAGCTAGTTCCTTGTTATCGGGCAAACTTGAAGTATCTGTTTTAAAAGGCAAACCTAACTGGTATCTACCAGAAGGGAGTATTTCCAAACCCTCTTGAAAATCTTTTAATAACTCAGAGTGTACAATATTTATGTTTCTGTTTTCAGAAGGATCTAATATACCAAGATTTTCTAGATTCCAAAATTCACTAACAGATAAATTATTAGCATGCAAAGATAAAGCACATAAAACAGAGTCATTATTTACATCATAATTATCATTTAATTTCTGCTTTCCAATAACAGTATACCCCAGCCGGGTTTCAATAGCAACTAGACTTGATTCTAACTTCACAGAATGACCAGTTAACAACATTCCTGCCACATCAGATCCAATCAAAAGATTTATATCATAATTAGGGATTTCGAAATCACTCAATATAATCCCTTTTTCTTTCAGTTCATGAATAGTCATCATATCAGTCAGTTTAGGAACAAAACCACAAATTTTGTTTTCAGATAAAACCTCAATTTTACAAGAAAAATCATTTTTCAAACTAGCAATTTTCACATCGTATACTTCATGAGAACAGGGTTTCGTTTCTTGACCACCAAAAAGTCCATGTATTAAAGATAATGACCTTTTGGATTTTAACTTTAATTGTTTAACTATTCCTGAACTGAGGTAAGAACGCTGGGATCCTGTGTCCAAGACTGCTCTTACTAAACACTGTTTCTTTTGATTCATAACTTTAACAACAAGAGTCATTAAATAAACATTTTCTACTCTAGAATTATTTGACAATACAGTTGTAGATACAGTTTCGTTTTTACTGGCAGGACTGTTCTCCTTATCTGAATAACACATAAGAGTACAGTGATTTTTATTACAATGAAAACACTTCACCTTAGCCCTGCAATTTTTAGAGGTATGTCCTGTTCTCAAACAGGAGTAACAGGCCCCTTTCTGACTAAGAATTTTAATCTTTTGATCAAAATGCATTTTTCTAGCAGCAAAACAATCTTGGCTGGGGTGTTTCTTATTGCAAAAAAGACAATCAAAATTCCTCTTACCTTGATTTTCTGCTTCTGATGTACTTACAAGGGCGGCAGCTGTAGTAATATTCCCTTCACGGGATTCCTTGTGTTTGTCGATTCGGGGAGCTCCAAACCCGGTACGGGCGAGCACAACCATTTCTTGTCCTTGAACTTCTTGTCTCAGAAAAGACATCAAATTTTCTAACGAACGTACTCCTCCGTCAAGTGTACTTCTATTTCTTTCCCAAGCTATTAGGACACTCTCAGGCAAGCACGATTCCACAACAGGGGAGTCAAAAAGTCCCCGTACTTTTCTTGGGTTCTTCCTAAGCTGTCCAGCGCGCGCAGTTTTGATTCCAGTTCATCGTAAAGAACAGCTAAATCAGTTTTAGTTCGGTTTGAGGAGGCATTTCTCATTACCATAGTTAACAAGTCCCTGACGTAAACTTGGACAAGTAGATCACTCCGCCCGAAGCGATCCTGTAACTGTTCTATGACTTTGGGATAGTTATCCGCTGTTGGCGGGAAGCTTTCTACTAATCTTGCTGCTTTCGATTCTGGCACTATTGCCTGTAGCAAATACTGGAACTTGTCTTCTGGTGGAATTCTCTCATCATAATCAATTTTGGAGAACTGACTCCAAAAACCAAGCCATTCTCGAGTCTCACCGGAAAATCGCTTTAGTTCTAACTTCGGGAGCTTGAATTGTTTCTTATTTGAGGTATCTTGAGAGACTTCCGTTTTCATAGTTACTTTACGGCATTTTTCAAAAAGTTCAATATATCTATCACGATATTCTTCTGCTGTAATGAAATCTTCTTCATATAACCGTTCCGCATCTTTTGAAGTTAAAATTTCGTTTTCTACCTCCTGTTGAGAAACTTCTAATCTTTGAAATTTGTCTTCTAACTGCGCAGATAAAACCGAAATAACATTCTTATCTACTTCTGGTTTCAGGAATTCTTCTTGAATTTTATTCCCGCAGACTGTAAAGGATGCTCGAAGCCCTTTTCGTTTCTGTTTCAACAAATCCATTCTTCAATAAAACTTTAATTTCAATCTTCAGGCCCCACGTTGGGCGCCACTTATGTTACGTTTCGTTTTTATTTGAATAATTCCGAATTCGATTTCTCGATCATGTATAAAAATGGAATTCTTTTCAACGTAACATAATAAAATTATGGGCCGAAATATCTACGCGATATTTAAATTGAAGACAGAAATTATCAAGTGTTTCAAAATGTCTTTTAAATTACTGACAACAAATATGAATGACTAAGTGCAATCTTATAACAACTTTCAATTTCATTCCAGTTAATAATAATATGACTCTTCGAAAACTGTGTGAATGAACTTATACAGTGGCGTAAACATTCGTAATCGACTGAATGCAGACCAATTTTTAATTTATAAAATTCCCTTGCAGCGGATTGTTGATATTGCACTCTGGAGGAAGCAATTTGTATCACTATATAATTTATAATTTACAACCTGTTGCTATTGTTTTAATAACACAAAAAGTTTAAAGTTAGCAGTTTATATTGCAATTGTAAAACCAATTATATCCTCAATTTTCTAATCAGTATTCACCAAAGTCCAATTTAAGATCAGATAAACTTGCTTCTTTAAAATCTAATTTAAATAAACAACAATTTTGATGACCTTCTTCTTCTTAAGGTTGGGTTTGTATGTCATTAGGCACCTCTGCTTTTATCAGCATTTTGTACAGTTAACTCCAAACCCAATGTTTTCTAGTTCCAGTTACTCGGGTCACCCACTTTATTAATAAAGTCCGATAACCCTTTAATTGGAGTCTAGGTGTAACTCTCTAGTATGGATAATGCCTAAAGAAGTTAATCTAGGGAGGGCAAGAGCCTCGCATTCGTAAATGATATGCTTAGCCGTTTCCTCTTGTGTATAACATATCCTGCAGATAGGGTCTTGCTGAAACAGTCCCATTTTATGGAGCTGTTTTCTGAAAAAGTAGTGCCCAGTTATGAAGCCTAAGATTGAACGTATCTTCTGCCTAAAGCATCTTAGAATTTCAGAGGGAATCTTCACTGATGATCCACAGATGATTCTTGTCAGAGAGTCATTCATGCTAGCGAAAGCTTCCAGACATTCACCAGAAGAATATGGTTTGGAGGTTACTTCCATACCTTAATAATAATCCATGACCTTAACAGTCAAGCTAATAATGTGACTGAAGCCAGGTATGTTATAGCCTGGAATATTGCTTATGCAAAACGCCGGTATAGAGAGGGTGAGTGTATTAAAAAAAATTGAAAGATGTAATAAAATTTTTAGATCGAAACAATCAGCACAGCTCAAAGTTGTTTCACAAAATCCCATCTCGAGATACACAACTGAACGACGCTTAACTGCAATTAATGCATCTCTTGAATCTGATTTAAAGAACTGTATTGCATTCAGCTTAGCCCTTGACGAGTTGTCAGATATCACAGATCTTCTGCAATTAGCAGTTTCCATATGTTTTGTTTCACCTGACTTTGTTGTTGTTTATTATAATATATTAACAAAAGAATTATTATATTAAGTAGCACTTCAAGAGCACACCTTCGGTGTCGATATTAAAAATGCATTAGATTCCATGATGAAAACGTTCGATGTACCTTTCAATAAACTTGTAAGCATTGGAAATAATAGAGCTCCGGAAATGCTGGGTAAAAAAATCGGTCTTATTGTTCATTTAAGATATGATTGTTAAATTCCACAATTCATATTGATTTATTGCATAATTCACGGAAAACATTTTGGTAATCGAAGTATCCTAACTTAAAAAAAGTTTGCTTGTCGGATTATTTCAATATTCATAACATACTTATGCAAAAAGTTTATTCCACTTTAAAATTCGTGAAATCCAGGCACAGATCAGTATTAACATACCAGTTTCTCAAAGAATTACTGTGAAGTACGGTCACCTATTATTTACCAAATTTTACAGAATTATCAAGAGAAGTAAAATAAATTTGTTTAATTTTTAATATTTAAATTCAAAACACATATTTTATACTTTTATGTATATGTTTTCAATAAATATAATTTCTGTAAAAATTTTTTTAAATAACTTTCTTGTATAATTTTTAAATACGCATTTAATTGCGACTCGCGAAAAATTTCAAAATTTGAAAAATGACTTGGAGTATCAAGGAGCTTGGTTACCTCTGCTCTGGAGAAGAAAAAATTTTCGAATTACTTTCAGGATAACCTAGATGCACATAACATGCATGACAACCTTGCATTCTTAATGCTGAAATTTCCCCCGTTTGTAGTTGTCTTGTGCTATCGAGGTTGGCATTATGAGGTGCGCGCTGCTTCACTTTTCCAACTGAACCATATTTTGATGTGGAATCCGAATTCATCAGTACACACATGCTATAGGTACCCGTTCATAGGGTAGACACAACCATTTACAACCCATTCATACATGGAAAGGACGAAGACAGGATAGATAGAGAGAAAAAGTACATCCATGCCCGAACTGGGATTGGAACCCAGGATTTCCCTATCCGCAGTCAGGCATTCTGACCACTAGACAAGTGAGCGGCGCCGTTTGCAGTAATTCCCTGGTATAAAAATTAGCATTGCGTGCATGCTTTTTATGCCTAATCCTCTCAAGAAGTAAGAAGCTGTCATTCTATATGAATATATATTGACTCCTGTAATGCTGTGTTCTATATTAGATAAATTTAAAAATATATTAGCGAAATAACATGACTTCGAAAGTTGAGCGGGAAATAATAACCCATCCATACTTTACTTAATCTATTTGTATCTAAAATTGAAACATATACTTAATTGAAATGTGGTTCCCTTCGATAGCTACCAGTTAAGATCATTATCTTATTTTTGCAGTAGTACAGTTCTCAGAGGTACTCTTTTATTCAGCACACTTTTAACTATTTAAAAGTAATTTAATTTCATGTTCATGAGTGTCAATTTGTTAAAAAGAAATAGAAAGTTTCTCAGTCTCTAAAATGTTCATTTCAAAGAGAATGAATCATTATGAAATCATGTCTAATTCACAGAATATATCAACGCTTGTTTTACTCCTAACAAACAAAGAGCTGAAAAAAAAGTAGGTGCGGTTTATATTTTGTCTCAATGATCGACAATTTAAACGCGGGCAACAAAGTAGTAATTCAATGTCAAATAATATGTAAAATCTTTAACATTAAATGCTTAGTGTTTAATTGACACATACAGTGAAAACATGGAAACGTAAACACATCTTGATTTTGCCATTATAGTACTGAATGGTTTTGCTGGAAATTTTGTGATGGGTGTGGTAAAAATATTTGTACTATTTAAATTTAGTATTTGTACTCTTCATACTACTAAACTTCTTTAATTTTTATATCTACCAGTTATATAAAAATTTATATCATTTCAAATGTTGTTATAGTAAGCAGTAGATGCACGTTAACAGTTCGTCGCTGGAAGCTGTAAACATGTCTGGCAGATAAAGGTAGTTAACTATTCTACGATGAAACTGGGCTCCGGAAACAGTCGGGTAATCCGAACTTATGCCATTCTCAGGGCCGTGATAGCCTAGTTGTTAGGGCATCGGCCTTCCATCCGCAAGCACGGGGTTCTATTCTCAATGCCGCCAAAGACCCACCGAGTACAAGCTATATACGTGCTCGTTAAATCTGAAGAATCGAAAGTCCTGTGGTCGGTCGTAGAGCAGTTACCATGGGTGCAATGGTCTGGAGTAGGGATGGGACTTTGTTACTTTTCTAGTACTTGGTACGTACTGAGTACAGTTACTTTTAAAGTAACAAGTATTTTACCGATTACTTTGTGTACTTGTTACATATTTCGTGCTGCCATCTATCGGATTAAAATATAATGACAATTTTTTCACGTTTTATGAATAAATAAAAACTAAATTAGTAATAAATTAATAATTAATTAAATAATTAAATATATAATATTTTGTATAATTTCATAAAATTAATTAACATAATTAATGTTAATTTAAATCATTATCATTTGTAAATAAGCATCCAGTTAAGGTTAAAATAAAAGCTTATGTAATAATCTATAAAAAATTTTCTTTTTATAAATGCAACATTTCAATAATAGCAATTTTTGTTTTTCCTGAAAAACTTTAATTTTTAGTATGAAGCAATTAAACATAAGTTATTCCCTCAACAAACAGTTTTTCAGTGAAAAATTTTGAACTTGTATATTTTAATAAATATATTTCTTTCAGTATAAAAAATCCTAATCTTTTGTTATTTACATTTTTTTTTAGAATTTTCATCTGTTCTAAGTAAATTTTCAAATTATTCGATTGTAATTTTCAAAGTTTAATTAAAATATTAAATTAGTCGTGATAATATAATTTCTATTTTTCAACCAAATCATCAACTTAATTTTTTGTTTTTAATTTAGTAAGATTTTCCAATTATATAAATGAATTTTTATAATTAACTATCAAATAATTTGTAAAGAATCGCAAAGTGGGAGGATTAATCAATTACAAGGAGATTTTTTTTTAATTTGCTTAGAAATATACAATTACTTTTAACAAAAATCAAATTAAATTTCTTATATTTTTCTATAATTAAACATTGATGAAACAATTATAGTAAAATTTTTTGATACCTAATAGATAGTTATTTATTTTATAAATGACGTTTATTTGTTTATATTTTTATGAAATAGATAAACTAGATTTTCTAAAATAAAAATTGCATTAACTCACATATCTTGCTTCAGTTTCCTGAATCTTAATTTATGGATAAATAAAGTACCTTTGCAATTAAAACTGTATTAATACTTTTTAAGTGAATATCATCATCATTCATAAAGTAACTTTTATAGTAACACAGAAATTCATTAAATATCAAAAAATGTAAAACTGTTTTACCAATAATCTAAATGTTATGTTGTTTTAATGTAAAATATTAAGTAAAATGTAATGTTTAATACAAAATACAGGAACTAAAATACATATATTTTATTTACATCAAACTGTAATTTAAAAAATACACATGATGGTATAAATAAAGATAAAAAGTAAAAGTTTACTTAATTAAAAAATTTTTTTTCATTTCGAAGTTCATAATTAAAATGAATAAACTACCTTTATTATGTTTCAACGATTTTTTAAATTATGTTGTGATAAATTTCGGTTCATTTATTTAAATAGAATTATATTATATTTTGTGCAGAAATTTATGCAAAAAGTAATTTTTTTTACGATTTAAACTGAATTTACCGACATAAATCTGAACTGAAAACTTGGTTTTATAAAAATAAAGGTAATTTTTCTCAATTTAATGTGCTGGCGTACATTTTAATTTAGATGCTTGATTCCCAGTTATATTATTTTGAGATAAGCTAGAAATACGTATTTTCTGATTAAAACTCTAAACGAAATTTAATTTTTCTATAAAACTACTTAATATAACACATCTTAATTAATTTGCTTAAATGCAGCTCATTATGAATAATGAGCGAATGTTTTTTTATTTTTTAACAGGTACTTACATTCAAGAGTAAAATTCTATATTTGAAATACAAAAAGTTCTAGAAAATTCTCAGAATTCAGTGTTATTAATTATTTTCAAATATCTTTTCCTGTTTCCGAAAATCATCCCCCAATCATACCATTTTAAATTTTAAATACGAATTGAAAATATGCATTTTTATTTACGTGAACAATTTTCCCTAATTTTGTTTTCTCATTTTCAGAACAGCAATTTATGTGATTATATAACTACCTAAATTTTAATGGTAAAAATATTTTTGAAGAGAAAAAAATTTTTAAAGTAAAAAATATTTAATTACTTTTAGAAATATTTTTTTAAAAATTATCTTTAAAACTAAAATATAGTAAAAAAAATTCCATTCACTTTTTGTTCAAGCCAATAGAGTATTGGAAACAATAATCAGATTTAAAAAATTTAATTAAAATTAATTAAAAGTTAAAAAAATAATAAGAATAATAAGTCAATAAATATGGAATAATATATAACAAGAATATCAGGCTTTTTTCTTATATTAAAAAGTGACATATTTAAAACCAGAAGTATAACCATTAAATAAATGTGCTACGATTATTGATTTTCCCAACTCATTTATTTTTTTAACAAAAACGAAACAAATGAACTTGCTTTTTTTCTTCATTTCGCAATAGAAATTCATTATGTACCCTCTCCAGCCAACACCCTCTCCTAAAATACATGCATCTCTAGGGGGTGTTGCTTCAGCCCAAAGAGATTTTCTAATTCTCAAGAATCAATCTTCTATTTTCCAGTTAAACCAGCATCTCATTTCTCTTCTCCTACCCATCCTTATTTCCCAAATCCTGACACAATCTCCTAATTCGTCCGTCTGTATCGATATATCGATGACATTGTTACTTGTACTCGCTCTGTCATTGGCTCTTCTGTACTTGTTACATTCAATCAAGTACACTTATTACTTTGTAACAACCACGTACTCACGTACTTGCTTGTTACTTTGTAACAACCACGTACTCACGTACTTGCTTGTTACTTTGTAACAACCACGTACTCACGTACTTGCTTGTTACTTTGTAACAACCACGTACTCACGTACTTGCTTGTTACTTTGTAACAACCACGTACTCACGTACTTGCTTGTTACTTTGTAACAACCACGTACTCACGTACTTGCTTGTTACTTTGTAACAACCACGTACTCACGTACTTGCTTGTTACTTTGTAACAACCATGTACTCACGTACTTGCTTGTTACTTTGTAACAACCACGTACTCGCTGATTACTTTGTAACAAGTACGTACTTGCTGATTACATTGTAACAGACACGTACTCGCTCTGTCTTAGAAACTGGTCAAGTACATTGTACCTGCAACTGTCTGAGGATACTCGAACTCACGCTGGCTTTGTTACTGGAAGTACTGAGTATTTGGAAGAAAAAGTACTGATTACAGGTTGTTACATTCAAATACTGATTACAAAATACTTGTTAAAGGTATTTCTTCCCATCCCTAGTCTGGAGAAAATTTCCTCCCCCTTCAGATCAATGTCAAAATTGACGGAGTGGATTCTTTGGTGGTGACATCTATCGAAGGATTTAAAAAAGAGCAAAGACGTACTTTCAACTTCATGGTGCTCTGATAAAAACGAAAGACGCTCCCTATTGACTTAAATTCGCATTGCCAACGCATAGCAAGCTTGGTTTATCCAAGTGTCATAAGTAACAACAACAATGCCATTCTCAATACTTCCGATTGACGTCTATTGAATTCATTCTTCCCACTCCCAGTAGTTCTAAATACCGCGAACGCGTATTTCCGCCATTTGTTTCATTTTCCAGTCAGCAACGGTGAGTAAAATTTGTGTAAATAATGTGAATTTCTTTATATTCAAGTTAGCTCTTAAGTTAATTATTTGATAATATACATGGTGTTAGATATTGAGATGTAAACACCCCCCCACCCATAATTGATACAAGGGATAAAAACCGGGTTTGTCCCTTGACCTCCCGTGTGACAAACGTACCCGGACTGTTCTCTCAAGACTTGCTAGCGGTCATATTAAGTGCCTCACTTTCAACGAGGGCAGGAAAACTTTCGTCACCTGCACCAAGTGCCAAAATCATCAGTCTTCTCCTGAGCATCTTTTGGATTGCATGGGTCTCTCTAGGGAGGATGTCTTTAGCAATCCTCTTTTAGTCTTCGACTTTCTTACAGTCAACGAACTCGTGGATCTAGTCTGACTCCGTCAGACATGGAGGATAAGCAACAACAACAACAGCAACAACAGATATTGAGATGTAAAATATGTGTTTTCATAATTTTCTTTTAATTAAAAAGCAATTTTTTATACGATCGAACAAAGATCATTTCAAAGATTTACTGGTTTGGGATCACCGCAGGCGTTAACTTAAAATTTATTTGTAAGTATAACGCTGTATAATATTATAATTCAATGTTTATTTTAGATTCCTATTTTGTGTCGCAAATTGACATCAGTTTTGTTATTTATTCAGTGTTGATGTGTGTGGTTTATATAATTATAAGATAATTGCACTTTTAAAATAATTTTCCATGTGTTTCATTGTTTTCATTAAAAAGTTTTATGCTATTCATGATTGATATGCTCATGAAAATCATATCAAAGAAGATTACAATGGTTTGGTTACATATTTGCTAGAAATGTATTTGTATGTAATCATGGAATAGAATATGCTTAATCACATTTTAATTCAATGTGTTTCTCCTGTATCTTTATATCAAAAATTGACATCGGCTTTATCGTAAGTTGTACGATTTTAATAATTGATTCATAAAATAATACATTTTTCGAAATAGTTAATTTTCTACATATGTCTAATTTTTTTCATTAAACAGCACTTTTTCCCCCACATGAAAAACATGGAAAAAATAGTGATGTGATGGTGCAAGGTCAAGTAAATAAGGAGGATAGCATAACTTAACTTATCAATTTGCTGTGTGGTATTACTAGCTACCAGCCCACATGTGACCTCACAGTATTGCCCAAAAACTGTACACCTTTTGAGTTAACCAGGGCTGGTCCTTCTGTTGTAAAGCGTGTTGTGCATGTTCAAATTACTGCAAGTACAGGTCAGCTGTGACCGTTTGTCCCTTTAGTAGCAGCTCATAGGGAACCATTTGAATGGCTAAACCACGTGACACCATTATCATCACGATATGTCTCCTGACTTGAATTTGTGAAACAATGCCTCAGTATTTTCATTCACTTACTATCATTCAACACCTGACATATTCACTGACTTGATGCAGCAACTGATAACCCACTTTGAAGTTGTAAAACAAACATTACCAAGCGGGCTCTTATTCTGATTTACTGGACGATTACCTTTGGTGCCAAATTTGTCCAAAATTTTTTCTGGCCACCTAGAATTTTGGTAATCCTTTTGATCAAAATCTGAAGCTACCATATTTAATTTTAGTTCAACCATTTTACGTTGTATGTTTCCTCATCAGAGCATTCTCTTTGAAATATTTTTGTAATTACTGCTGCATGGGAGGGAAATGTCTGAGGTGAGTACAAGAATGTTTGGAAAGAATGTTGTTATGTGGTATGATGAGAATGTATATTTAAGGTGTTTGTATGGATTGGATGAAAAAAAGGAGACTTTGGAGTTTGGTATAAAAGCTGGTTTGATTGTTGATGTGAGTATTGTAAGTGTGGTAAGGATATGAAATTGGTTAAAAGGAAGGATATAAGTGATGAATATGAATAGAGGTGTAAATTGAAAATGAAAGGACATGAAAAGGAGTGTGAGATAGGGTTCATTTTTTAATTGAGCAGGTAACGATGAATGAAATTTTAAGTTTAGGTATATATGTGGCTGAGTGATAGTCAAACTGACTTTAATATGAAAGAGAAAAAATGTTCTTCAAAGACTGTTTTTCATTTTCAGTCTTTTTGCCGTAAGGTTTATATGGAAGAAATAATTGAAATCAGCATTAAATTGGTCAAGACAGTGTGATTGTTGAGATATATGAGAGTAAATTTTGAGTAAACGTAAATCTAATCGGGTTAAATGTGTAGAAGGTAAATAGTTTATGAAAGTTATAGATGATAGAATGTCTGATACTTTGTTGAGTATGATTAGAGAGTTTATTCTTCTGAGTTCAGCAGTAATTTCAGACTGCTGGAAGAGCTGCGATTGCCTCTCTAATAAAGCCTTTGCATATCTGAAGGTAAATCATAGTCTGAATTTTAAGGACCCAGACAGGTGCCCACACTAATACAATTGAAGGATCGTAGGAAGCAATGAATCATGACATGGGCAGTGTCAAAAGCTAAAAATCGACTGGATTACTTTGTAGCTGAATGTGTGTGGCACAAGAAAAATAAGTATATGTGCAACAAATTTATGTCTTTCATTGATTCAATATTTCCTATATACCTTTCACAAATAGTTGATGCAGAGCTGGCAGAGAAGTAGAGCAGGAGGTGACAACGGTAAACAGGAGATACGTATGTCTATTGTTCATTATTTGTTTAATTAATAATAAATTAAATGGGCATAAAATGAATTTCACATGAATATTTGCCGATGTGAATTCATTAATATAAAATTTAGTCAAATAATTTTATGTTAATATATCAACTATATAATTTTACAATAGGTGTTCAAAATCTATACACCTGCATATTTTGTTAATTTTATAAAATTACACCAGTAAAATTAACTGAGCATATTGTTAGATACCAATAATGTGTCAAATATTTGTTAAAGTAATCTTCCAGATTATTTACGATTTCAGTGATTTTGCTTCATCCAAATTTTGGCAACATTTTAAAAAATTGCTAAGTGTGACTGTGCAATTAATTTTTACTACTCTTATTCCTACTGATATTTTTACTCTTTGTAAAAACGACAGAGCTGTACAGGTTTGGCAAGATTTTTATTTTCGCGGCAAGCGCTCCACAGCTTTATCGCCGACCTAAATTGTGTCACTATGATCAATATTTGGCTACCAATGCTGATCACGTTTGAACTTCAACTTTTAAATCGTCTGCTTTTTAAAATTCTAATAACTAGAATCAAATTTATTGAAACTCGAATTTTAATATACCATGCAGTTGCACTCACCTTAAAAAAACTTCAGTGTAGTGCTACTTAGTACCGTGAGAACCAGCAATAAAGCTAAATTTCTAACGTCAACAAAATGTGCATTTTTATAAAAACTAGAGTTTCTAATAATCGCTCTGACTGAAATTTTAATGAAAAATAAAATAACTCACCCGGCCGAGGAAAGAACGTCTGTAAGAGCTTCAAAGAAATCTTCTACAATATTTTCTTTATGTTTACTCTGCGATGTATGAATCAAACTGACCTTGCACTTGATTAGCACCCCGTATAGATCTTTTATTATCTGACCAAATGAAAATTTGAAATAATATAACTTTAAAAAAATTAAAACAATATAGTTTTCAAAATTTCGAAACAATATTTTAAAATTTATAAACAATGTATCTTCCAAAAATTTGAGATAATGAAACTTAAAAAAAAATTTGAAGTCCAAAAATGGGAACATTAACATAGCATATACTTAAATTGTAAACAAATAAAATTACTCATTGAGCACAAGGGTTGCACACAAAACGAATTTCCGCGCGCTAAAACGAAAATCTCGTCATGAAAACACATTTCGAACCGTTTAGCCAGTTTGGCGCACTTTATCGTACGCTTGGCGCATTTTACCCCTGTACAGTTTTATACTCTTTAGCACTACTCTTAACTGGCCGATGTCTCACACAAATCAAACACTAATTTGCATGCTTATTCTTTCTTTATTGAATGACCGTGAAAATGGCAAGAACTTTCTTGTTTACCCTATACTTTTTTATCTTCACTTAAATGAAATGCCTTAACATATGTGTGCAAAAACATTTTCACAGCCTGCAGTTTCCTATGTTTTATATGATTTGCTTGGGTTTGATTGTTATTCTTATTTTAGATTCGCCAAAAAATCATAGTGTACCCGTAAGTAAACATTTAACAATTGTTCTCTCTTTAAGATATGTCTTGATATAATTAATGTTAAATAAGATAATTATGAAAATATAGAAAGCTTATTTTTAACTACATACATATTAAAATTGAACTTTTTGTATTTTATATATTTAATAACGATTGGTAATTCAAATAGTTAATTCTTATAAAATAAGCAATCAATGTTACTAAAATACATTCTGGTGAATAATTATGGCTTATTCCTATGTACCAGTGCAAGTGATAAAATGCACCTAACTGATTTATTACACCAAAATGTTTTTTTCATTTGTATGATGTAACATGATTATGTACATGTGTGCTGTAGAATCGGATATCCCTTGGTTTGGCAAAAAATATATCTTGGTGATAAAATTTTATTTCTGGTAAACCTATCTTTGTATAACTTTTCTGTTGTCTAAAAATAACTAAAGAATCTAGGAGTATCTAATTGCAAACTTTTAACTGATTTTTTTATTTTAAATTTCCACTTAATCCTAGCTTACATAACATGATAGATTTAGCAATTGATTTTTAAATATACGCCTGATTAAAAGGAACTAAAATTTTACTATATAAAACTCTCATAAGAACAGTATTAACATATGCATCTGAAACATGGTCGCTAATACCAAAAGAGAAAATGTGTGTGATCTTTGAAAGTGCTACTAATTATTTTTGGTAGATCCAATGACAGTAAAATTCGTAAGAAGATAGACCTTCTAACTTTACAAACATTTTAGAGGTATTGACCTTTTAAAATTTAATATTAAACTGAATAGAATGAGATGAGTCATGCATCTCATCAGAAGGAATGCCATAGAGTTGCTTTGCAAAGTTTTCAATGCAGTTACTGACAGATGATAGACCAAGGTGCATCCTAAGAAAGATGGTTTAAATGTTTGTACAAAAACTGAATATCCAAGGTTAAGGAATTGTTACTTTTATTTTGACTAAATGAACAGATTGCGTATTCCCAATGATAAAGGCATGATTTTACTGAATCTCATTTAGTAATAATTGTCTTAAACACTTGGTGAGAAATTGCATGAGCTAGCTATGATGCTTAAAATAGCTATCTATGTAGTATTCTTTCCAATTTTAACAGTTAAACTTAATCTACATTTAAAATCAATAATTCTTTGTTTTTGAAAAATGTTATGTTCTTGGTAATCATTTGTTTACATACACTTGATATAGAATGTCAGGATTGATGAATCCAAGTTCTTCAGGTGGACCAGTTCTGCTTCTGTTTGTTATTCAACATGATTCTTAAATACAAAATATATTTATCTTTAAATCTTATGTATATTTATATCCAACTGCGTTTGCCATAGAAAATGAGCAAATTGCAATCATTTGCTTCAATATGGGAAGGAAAAATAGAGTTGTCAACTTCTTGGGACAAATTGATAAAAAACTAATTGACACAGGTGCTGTATAATCCAGCATATCAAATTTTGAATTTTTTGATGATGGTGAAATGTTACGCGAATATATTGTAATTGTGACGTAAAAAATTAGTTTTTTAAAAACTTTACATATCTAGAATATTAAATTTAAACCTAATAAATAAAGAGCACGAATATATATTTTTAAAAATTTATTTAGATTTATAAGAAATATCTTCTTAGTATTATATACAATATAGTTTTAATGTTTTATTCTTTTGGTTGATTAGAAATGAAATATATATATTATGATGACTGAGTACAAATAATATTTATTCACCATTAATCACCATTCAGGTTGAATATGCAAACTATAAAATATGTTATCAGCATTGTTAAATTTGTATTTTTAAGTGTTATAAATAATTTTACGAAAATAAAAGAATGTTTCAATCAAAAATATTTATTAAGATAATGCAGCAATTTTTAAATACACAATTCTGGCATAATCAAACTATTTGTTTATTTGCATCTGTAAACAGTTCTAGTTAAGCTGGTTCTTTCTTCAATTATTAACTTAAAATTTTAGAAATAAAATGGTTACATGTTAAAATGCATTTATATAAAGTTTCTGAGCAGCATTACATAAAAATTATTTAATTAATGCAAGATTGCGATAAATCATGCATTTTTAAAAGTATGCAATTAACATTTTAATCAGATGTTAAACGAGTATCCTTGTACACTGCATGCATGTTTTTTTTTATTGCATGTACTCAGTAATTCCAGATCGAAAAAACACATTATATTTCATTAGACACATTATTAATTGATACATACTTTTTTTAAAATTTTGAAGACAGCAACATGTGATTTTTGTTTTGTATATTAACCTTGGAGATTTGTAAAAGTTTAAAACTAAACTATATTTTTCTCAAGATGACATTTTACTTTTCTTAAATAGTTTAGTCGCTTTTCTTAAAGTTGAATAAAACCTTTGTCATTATTGTTATTTTTTATTTTAATACATGAAAAATATTTTGTTTTACTTTACCATGTAATAGTGAAATATATTTTTCTCACACTGTTTACTGCATATAACTCACAACTTTTGTAATAAAATGACAATATTACTAATAAATAATAGGCAAAATTATATTTTATAACACATATTTTAATTTTTATTGCTCCATTTTTTATGAATAACAAAACCATATACTTTACTTCACAGAATCACTTTAAAAATATAAAACAGCAATTCAAGCAAAACAAGGCATTTAGTTAAATGAGAAGCTATCTCTGATGTATCTAATAAAACTCTTAAAATATTCATTATTGCAGTATGTATTTATCTCTGCTAATATTAATAAATATAGAAAAGGAATAATTTCATTATTTGTTCACTATGATATAAAAATAGCAAGAGTAACTTCAATACACACAAAATAAAAAAACATATGTAGATGTCAAATTCACAATTCAAAATTAAATCTCTCAGGAGATTTACACACGAAAATAAATGTAATTCTTAAAAAGGATAAAAATAGTTTGGTGTAGTTAAAATTATGCAATAGTTATAGAGATAAATACAATAGGAAATTAGATAGTAAATATTAAATATGTGTATACTGTATCTACAAAAATGAAATACATTACATATTCCTAAATTCATAGCACTTTGACAAAGAAAACCTGGAATTATTGAACTATATTTTCTTAGAAAATTTATAGTGTGAAAGCATTTTTAAAATATCTTTGTAAATTTTTACGATGTTACATGTTTGAAAGTAAGCATTTTGGCAAACCCTTCAAATAAAGAAAACTACATTTAAGTAATCAATATAATTTTATCTATAATACTAAAAATATTGTAAAACACAAACAGTTTATAATTAAATCGCTAGCTTTCTTTTAAATAAAAAGCCAATTAATTAAAAAAAGATAGTTTGTTTATGCATAGACAAAATTCTTTAAATCACTTCTCATGAAAATAAAATAAAAATAATTCATTATGACACATAACAGGAAATTGTAAACTTCAGAATTTTTTAAGCAAAGCTTCATTAGCATCTCAACATAACAATAAAAAGTATATATATATATATATATATATATATATATATATATATATATATATATATATATATATATATATATATATATATATATATATATATATATATATATATATATATATATATATATATATATGTATATATATATATATGTGTGTGTGTGTGTGTGTGTGTGTGTGTGTGTGTGCGTGTGTAAATAGAAAAAAAATACTGGCTCGATATTAAAACTGGCTCTCACGAGTAGTTCACAACAAATGCATTATCAAATAAAAAAAATAATAATTTAGTGTGAATATTTGACACAATGAAGTACTATAATTCATTGTAAGATTTAGATTTATAATTCTATCTTGCAGTTTTAAATTTGTGGTTAGTGTATGAAATTTATTTTGTAATATTTGATTCCATTATACATTATTACACATTGAATTGTGTTAAAATCAAAAAACATGGTTAGTAATTTTATTTGATTAATTTTGTTACAACTGCTCATTTAAAAACATCGCTACATTTTTCAACATTTATGTATCATCCTGTTGATCATACCTAAGAAAAATATGTCGATTAGTGATGCAATTTAGCACCATATAAATTGTAAATGTAGTTTTCATCTATTTGTTAAAATGAAAATAAGCTGTTCAGCATTTCCTTCACATTTTGATAAATATAATAAAATTTGCAAAATTCTTTGACATACTTTTATGAGGGAAAAAGTTCACAGGATTATATGTAAGTACCAATTTTTTATGTTTGTTAACATTTAGAACAAACCAATTAACACTGGTTCAATGTCGAATAAGGTACTCCTTGACTTGACGATGAAATTTAAATCATCTTAGTTTACCTTTTTTGTAGCGGCCATATTGCCAGTCACATCTTGGTATCAAAATATCAAGGGGTACCAGATGTAAACTGTTATCAACACAAATTAAGAATTGTTATCTAAATTCCAATATCATTGTCATCAACTTGACAAGGAAATTTTTATAAACATTGACAATTACTGCAATATACTCATGTTTGCAAATAATTTTTTTCCATAGTTCCAAGTATATTAATTGTATTTAGCATATTAAAGAAGTCACAATAAAAAGCATTACATTGTACTATTCTGTAACCTGAACCTAAAACTAATATATTAACATTCATCTAAAATTTACAAATCAAAATATAATTCTGTTAAAAAAGAATTTACCTTTATAGAAGAGATGAAAATATTCAAATTAACTGCATGATTATGACACGGTATAAAAATTTGTTTTTAAGACAATCAATGATTAATGTTGATTATTTTATACTGCAAACTTATCATCAATTAGACAATAATAATGCTACTTAATGGAAGTAGTTAATTTGCTTTAACTGTTCATAGTCAAGCCTAGTTTTTTATAATAACTTTTGAAAATATCATTTATTGATGTGATTGAAAAATATTACACATAATTATTGATAGATAGCCTTTAAATCAAAATTTATTCATTATGTTACTATATACACATTATGGATACATTTATTAAGACTCCTAAAAATTTGTGGAATTTATTTCTTGACAACATGGGAATTAAAAGCTCATCTTAATTCTTGCATTGTGGGCTAATTTACAGAAGTTAGTAAATATGGCTTACAGGGATAGCTTCTGTCACCCAAGGGATGGTACCTGTCATACATAGGGCATTGCATCACTCCAGAAATCATACCATACTTTAGAACAGTATTGTTATGGGAACTTACAAGCCACTTTAACACAACATTTTGTAGAGCTAATAATACTGCAGATGCAATGATTGCACACAATTTGAATATACACCTTTTCTGTTACAAAACCTTTCTGCATCAACTCCCTCAGGTGAGAGGATTGATACACGTGTAAAAACAATACTTCCAATCACACTGAGAAACTCGACTACGTGAAAGAATTTTTCATTGATCTGCGAGGAAACGTAATAGTTAAATCTTTAAAATATTGCTAAAATAAAGTTTATTTAGTTTCAGTAACTTCTGAGAGAATTAAAAATGAATTAACTGTACTAACATATTATCCCGATACATAATTATATTTGATAAAAATGTGCTGTAAATAATACCAGCTATAATCATTTTTTCAACATTTGAGAAAGAAAAGACGCGTTAATTTATAGCATCAATAAATATTTGGTTGAAACATTTTTAAATTAAAATTTCCAAGTTTTAATCAGAAATTTAAAATTTGCAGTCATGAAAAATAAAACTATAAAATGAATTTTAAATAAATGCATATGGTCACCAGGCTACAACCTCGGTTATTCATCCTGAAGTTGATGGTGAACTCCACCTTAATTGCCTTGTTTTCTGAAGACGTAACTGCTATCATTAAAGGGCATGTTTCATTAATTTTATATGTATCAAATATTTTATTACTGTGATTTTGTTATTCCCACGCCCATGAAAATAACCAGATCGATGACAGTAAAAATATTCATACATTTTACCCTTAACAATATTGGTAACACTATGTTTAACATAATCTGAAGTACCTTCTTGCTAAAACAATTTTCAACTCCAAAAATTTTAATTTAGTTTCAAATATCTAATTATATATTATAAAAAAGAATAATATATAAATTTTATTTTTTAATTATTACATCATGTGTCACTGAGATGCTCTTCTTAGCATTTTTTAAACTAAATTTCATCTTTACAAATACCACACTTAATTTTTATTGGATTTGGAGTTATGTATACATTGATTGAATCTATGTTAGTGAAATTTGAACACCCAATATCTAATTCTACATCAATTTTATCAGAAATATCAGTAGATTCACTGTTAGAAAGATGTTTGGGTATCTATGAATTCAACACTAATATCTTTGCCATGAATTACTGTCATTATAGCAGGGTACCTTCTGTATTTGTCTACTGGTAAGTCGTTATTTTGATAACAATAATAATAATCAACATCTATATTATATCTTCTCTTTGTCCCACACCTCTTAACAAATTTATGAATAACATTTGCATTTTTAAAAGCAATGAACCCCATCAATTGAATTGAAACAATAGAGTTTTTTTCGAATTTCGCTGTCGTATACCTTCAGCAAATGTGTTCCGTATGCTACACATGAAAAAAAGTTAAAAAAATTAAGAATATTTTTACACGTTTTTTTTAACTTACTTTCCTAAAACTTTTAACATTTTATTTTTGTATAAAATGATAACTGACTCTGAAGTTTGTTATAGTTCATAATAACTGAGGAATTTTATAAAGTCTTCATTGAAGTTTTTTTTTCTTTTTTTTTAAATTTTCATTTGTAGAAACTACATAGCTTATTCTTTTTAAATTAATTATTTATACTCTTCAATCGAATGACAAATGCTTGATATTTTCTGCCGGCGATTTTTATTTTATGTAGAATTTTAATTAAAAAATAGACAAAATAAATAAAAAAAATTTTTTATTCCTCAGGTGTGTTTTTTAATTGAAATTTGGGATGTTCTTCTTAGAGTTGGGTTTGTATGTCATGGGGTACCTCTGCTTTTATCAGCATTTTGTATTGTTAACTCCAAACCCAATGTTTCCTAGTTACCAGTTGCTCGGGTCACCCACTTTATTAGTAAAGTCCGATAACCTTTTATGGAGTCTAGGCGTAACTCTCTAGTATGGATGATACCTAAAAAAGTTAATCTAGGAAGGGCAAGAGCCTCGCATTCGTAAATGATATGCTTGGCCTTTTCCTCTTGCGTATGACATTTCCTGCAGATAGGGTCTCGCTGAAACAGTCCCATTTTATGGAGGTGTTTTCTGAAAAAGTAGTGCCCAGTTATGAAGCCTACGATTAAACGTATCTTCTGCCTACAGCATCTTAGAATTTCAGAGGCGATAATCGCTAATGATCGATATATGTATTTGAAATTGTGTGTATTATTTGAGTAAACAGAAAATTGAAAGAGGATAATAATCAGGAGTTTAAAATAAGTTGTAATAATACATTTTCACATTAATTTCAGTAATGCCTAACTTTGCTTCACGCGTGGAAGTAGCAGTTGAGGCTTTGAGTTCAAATCCAGCTAAAGAAGTAGATGAAAATGAATTTATTGATACTTCTCGTCTTGTTTATGATGGTGTGCGTGATATTAGGAGAGCTGTTTTGATGAATAGGGTATATTTTATTTTATTTATATTGAATTATTTTAATCATCACCAAGAAACATTCAATTTAATTTTCCTATAATTTTACAGACAGCAGAAGAATTAGATTCGGAAACTGAAATTGAATTTGAAGCAAATACCTCAGAGACAAAAAGCAAATGTAAGTTTTTTATTATAATTTGATAAATTATCTAATTTGTGGAAGTCTTGTTCCTTTATTTTTTCATGTTTTAAGAATCAATTCTTTATCTACATATTTAAATTAACCTAAATTTTCTTTTATAGCTAGTGCACATACAGATTTTGATGAATATCCGGAAATTAGTGGCATTAACAATACAAGGGTATGTTTGAGTTTTTAAACATTCTTTAATAACTTATACATTTATAAAGAATAGATTATGCATTTCTCTGATTAGATTATGCATGTCTGGCAATACAGATATATTCTCATATTTTTAACTTTGAAATAATGATGGTTGATTATTGTTTCGATTTCTTGATATTGCTTGATTTTTAACTGTGTTTTTATTTCAATTAATGCTAAAAGATTTTTCAGATTTCTTGATAGTTTATGGAAAGGAGTCCTTTTAATTTAATTTAATTGTATTTAATCGATAATTTTAAAAAGCTTATTTGTGAGAGGAAAATGCGAGGAGAGGTTACAAAAATCCTTTTATATTAAGAAAGTTGTCCTTTTGCCTTATAATTGTTTAACTGTAACTAGGAATAAATTGTTCTAATTATATATAAACATGTAAACTTTTAAATAGTGAACATTAAATTATCACATTATAGGTAACTCTAAAATTCCTAAAATTACTGACTAGCCTATGCATAGTAGTATTAAATCAATCTTTCAATGTATCTCCCAATACAAAAATACAACCAACTGATTTGATCATAGTGAACCCGTGTCATGTATCTAAATAAATGTTTCATAAACATGTGATTGCGCAAGATGTCAATTATGATTCTGTTATCCAAAATAAGTTATGACAGATAATATTGTAACTTTTGAATAGCTAACAGAAATGCAGCTGTTGTTGAATTTCTGTTCTGTTTTGAAGAGTGAAAGAAAATCATTTCTAAATAACGAAAACTTTTATACCATTACCATATATTTAAAACATAAATGTATATTTCTTGTGTTATTTATAAAAAGCATAAGAGTACTTACTCATTGGTCAAGGAGTTGGGTAAAAAAATATCTGAAATTTTTCTTATTCAATTTATATTTTTATAATATTTAATTTGAATTTGTAGGATGCATATCGTTACATTTCTGAAGAAGACAAGCAGAAAATTGCTGCTCAGGTTGAAAACTTCCGTACTGAAAAAAGCAAGTTTGATAGAGAAGTTGCTAAATGGGATGATACTGGTAATGATGTTATTGTTCTAGCTAAGCAAATGTGTATGATAATGATGGAAATGACAGATTTCACTAGGTAAGATTTTTCTTTTAAATTTTAATTATTTTTATTTCTAATTTTTAAGTAGAAAATATTGTTTAAGATATATGTAATTCATATTAATTAATAATTTCACTTCTTTAATTAGAGGAAAAGGTCCTCTAAAAACAACTATGGATGTCATTAATGCTGCTAAAAAGATATCAGAATATGGTACAAAACTAGATAAATTAGCTAGACAGATAGCTGATCAGGTAATTTAAAAAATGAATGTTTTTATCATCAAAAGAAACCATAGATAAAAATAGTTGTTGATACAAAGACAATAGTTATTTCCGTTTTTAATTACTAGCATTGTATTTCAGTGTCCAGAATCCAGTACTAAGAAAGATCTTTTAGCTTACCTTCAGAGGATAGCATTATATTGTCATCAATTGAATATCACCAGTAAAGTGAAAGCTGATGTTCAGAATATATCTGGAAGTCTTATTGTATCTGGTGTAAGTAACTTAAAGTTCTTAGTGAAAAAATATCTTTTATTAAAATTTAATCATTTGACAATATTAAGCATAAGTTAAATTTAAGAATTTGCAAAGTAAGTAGATTTTCTGTCACAAACAGCTATTCTTGAATGGATGGTAATGACATTTCATTAAATTTTAATGTAATACTAGAATACTTTATTTTATTTAAGTATTAGAGAAAAAAATTTATAATTACTGAGAGAAAAAATATGTAGTAATAAAACTGGGGGATGTTTCAAAAATGAAAAGACTTTACTTCCTCTAAAAACGATCCATATTAATAATACATATGTATGTTATAAGTATTTTTCTTTTGCATGAATTTATTTTAGAAACATTTGTGTTTAAAGGTTGTTTAAAAAAACCTATTTTAAATAACTTTGATAAATGATAGGTTTTTAGTGTCCACTTAGCTGCTTTTTATCACTCATTAGAATTAACACTCAGTTTATTGAGCTTTATTATTGATGTACCTAAAATATTGCTTTATTATGATATCATTTATAGCAAATTTTATAAAATTTGATACACTCAACAAAGGACAGTTCTTCTAGTTATTACCTAAATTTCTGAATTATCTTTTAATTAAAACTTTTTGTTTTTTCAAAATTTTCTTTCCTAAAAGCTTTTTTATATTTATTATATGTTTAAAATTTATTAATATTTGCATTGCAGTTATATAAATTATTAAATGGATTATTGTGATATATTTAATCCTGTAAAACATTAATTTAACAAAATTCCTTCAGTTAAGTAACAATTGTTTAGATCCAAGAAAAGAATTATTAAGAAAAAGCATTTACAAGAATCTTACAAAATTATATTTATTACATAAAAAGTCTTTTTTTAAAGTTAGTTTAGTTTTCCAAAAATCTTCTAATATAATGTTTTGAATTATTAGCTTGATAGTGCCACTTCATTAATTCAAGCTGCGAAAAACTTAATGAATGCTGTTGTCCTTACTGTCAAAGCCTCCTATGTAGCATCAACTAAGGTGAGATTATTTTATTTTTATTTGATATTTATAAAAGTTTGGTTGTTGGCTATAGTTGCTATTGCAAATAATATCTAAATATATAAAATTGTATTATAGAGCTTAAGTACAGAATATGATTCTACATATTTTATGTTAGGATAAATTTGTCTTTGAAAATAGATTGTGTAAAGAAATGGGTGCTGAAATTTTTCAAAACATTTTTATATACTTTTTTCCTATCTTCAAAAGCCATGAACAAATATTTTCAAATAGTTTGTTTGTTGACTTGATACTTTATCTTGTAAAAGTATTTTTCTCACATGTGAGCAAATATGCTTAAAAACTAATCTTTATGTCTACTTTATTGATGATGAAAGTATTATACTGGAAAAAAATACATTTATACTGGAGTCAGAGGAAAATGAATTTCTGATAATGTTTAGAATTTATCAGGATATTTTATTTGTTATCTGCACATCAAATTAAAGTATCAAAACTTCTAATCTGTTGTTGAAGATATAATTTCATGATTGCAATTTTCTTGGAATGATCTTTTCAAGGTTCCTCAGTAAATTAAATATTTTTAAATAAACTGTTTAATAATTTAAGTCTTAAAGATTATGAATGAACAGAAAATTTTAGAATGAGTATCTTATTTGTTTGAGGTCTTTAACTCACAAATGTTTCATTTCAAAATAATTATTGTATGTTGTGAAAATATTTAGTTGTATAAAATGCATATAAATCTTAATCTAATGTTATGATTTTCATTTTGTTTTACAGTATCCAAGAAGTGTGCAAGTAGCTGTAAGTATTTCCTTTATAAAATTCAATTTTCGTAAAATTAGTTTAATTTTTATTTTATTTATATTTTAAAGAGGTAATATCATTCCTGTCTATCATTCCTACAGATTGTAATTTTATTAATTTAGTATAATAAAAATATAGATTCTGAAAACTGTTTTTAAATCAAAATCTAATAAAATGGTGGAGAATTTATACAATTTTATGTAGTGATAAATTACACTTTACATTAAGGCTATAGATCAGTTTCTGAATCTTTTAGTCGTATGAAATAATAATATAAGCTAGTAAAATCATAATCTGAACGTGAAATATATATATATATAAAGGAGAGTTTTTTTTTTCTTAAATAAAAGTTCCTATATAAATTTAAAAAGTCATTTCATTTCTTAATTTATTCATTGGAACAAGTTCTTATGAAGTGGAAAATATAAGCATTAAATTATTTCTTGTTCTTAAAATGAGTCAAGATTTTAACACTATAAGAAAATTTATATTAAATTTAATGTAATAAAAAGTTGCATTTTTTAAAAAATTTTACTTAATCATAAAATTATTATGAGGTATACTAACATATTTGACATTGAGATTTCATAAATCAAAGTTATTTGCATCAGATTAGTTGTTAAAGTCTTTTGTTTACTTATAACATAAACATTAATTTGATTGAAATTAAATAAGCCTGCAGTGTCAAAATTTTAATTGTTACACTTTATACTTCAATGAAAATTCTGCTTCATTAGTTAAATATATTTCTAAAAGAATTTCATGTTTAATTATTGATAAAATATAAAAACTCTCAATATAAGAATTTTAATTGAGTTATTGATATATATTAAAAACCTACATTTTAAAATGCATAATAGATAAGGGCAGCATCAACCTTGGTGACAATTTTGATCATAATTATAAAAGAATTTTAAAATTTAATTTATCAATTAAAAAGATGTTTAATTGTAGATCATTGAAGTAATGTTATAATAATTATATGAGGAAAAATTTATTGGTTCATTGTTGCTCTGTTATTTGTGCAATTTGTTAATTTATATCACAATTATATCCTTTACTTATGATCATGAATTACTGAAATTTTGTCAAGTAATTAAAATAAATGAGAAGAAAAATAATTTTAAAATAATTTCTTCTTCAGTCACCAATTGTAGTTTGGAAAATGAAAGCTCCAGAGAAGAAACCTCTTGTTCGCCGTGAAAAACCAGAGGAAGTCCGTGCTAAAGTTCGTAAAGGATCTCAGAAAAAGCATATTGCTCCTATCAAGGCACTAAGTGAATTCCAAAGTCCAGCTGAAAGTGTGTGATTGCCAGAAAAACTTATTTAAGTAATCAGTGCCTATGGCCACAGTTTTATGATTTGCCCCAATTTGGGTAAACAAGTCAGAGAATTCTGATGTTTTTCCATTACCTCTAGTGTCTTTCCACTTTTGTCCTTTCAACTCAAAGAAAGAGAACTTCAATAAAATTTTAGCATTTATTTTTTAATTGCAGAAAGGTAATAACCCATTGTGAAACTGTTGAGTCTTGCTTTTTATTTCTTTTTAAATTGTACTTATGTTTGAGATGTGGGTAGTGTGTATTTTGTATTTCTAAATTTTATATACATTTTATATATTTATACATTACTTCTGTAGGTTTTTCATATATGCTTTAACTTAGGTGGCATTCCTTTTTTCACTGGCATCTATTTTTGTTTTCCTGGTGGCATTTGAATGTTTTATTTCCACCTTGAAAACTTAGTGATTGTGAATACCTTGTGATGTGTTTTTCTTGCAGTTTGTTATTCATGTGTGTCTTTTCATATGCTGTATTTCAAAATAAGCAAATTGTATACTGTGACTATTACCATAGTGTGTTGTAATGAATAGCAATAAAAAATGTATTGTGTATTCAATTTAAAACATTTTTGTTTTCTAAATATTCAATCTAGTATATTATTTATTACCCATAACTGAATAACTCAAAGCAGTGTAATGTAGTCCATTTTGTTCTTTGATGAATTTATGGTATGAAAATAATTGAGAAATATATATTATTTGATATACCTTGAGTTATATCAATTTTTAACCTTCTATTTTGTAAATTCTTTACTTTGTATATTTTTTGTATTTTGTGTTAAATTTCTATATTACAGAATATTGTTGGACAAAAATTATATCATTATATATTTTGTGCAGTGAGAGATTTTTCTGTTGTTTCTTTTGCTTTTTATATTTTATAAGAAAATTTTAATATAATCGCTTGTGTTAAAAAATGTATATTTAAAAATTATTGTAGAAAATCACTTGTTGAAAGTTAAATGAAAAATAAACTTTCAATAAAAATCAATATGCTATTCATTTTTATTATATTATATGTATAAATATACACATTGGCACTGGTAGTCAAAATTGTTAAGTTACTCTTACACAATCAACTTTGATTTAGAAAGCCATTTATATATAATTTTAATAGTTGCATATTGTCTTTTCATGAAGTAAACTAATATTTGAAGTCCATCTTTCTTAATCACAGGAGACCAATCACTATAGCCTCACTTGCTATAATCCACTTGCATTTTAATTGATGAGTGTTTTCTTCATTCTAGTAAATTCAAACATTACTAAATTTTCAATAGGACTCAGATCAGGATTTTTCCTGGTCAGGATAGTAAATCTATGCTTTTATTTTTTAATTATTTACATATTTTGTGCCATATGGCATGGAGCTGAATCTTGCTGAAAATTAATTGTGCTGTATTGATGAAGAGATTCTGGATAGAACATATATATTTTGGCACCAAGATTGTATCGATGTATTTTTTAAGGCAGGATTCTGTTAATCACATAAATTCCTTTCATTTGATTAATAATTAAATTTCTTTTAGTTTGATGTATAAACATTTGTATTTAAAATATAAGCACCCACAAAATTAGAAAAAGTTTCATAAAGTGTCCACAGTTTTAGCCACTACTGTGTATACACTTGTAGATAACTATTAAGGTGAAAATGCTTCTCAAAATATTAATATTATTTAATAATTCTTGTAAATTAACACACAAATACTTTCTCTAACTATTTAAAAACATTATGTAAATGCAAGTAATTGATTATTTTCTCCTCTTTGTAAAACAAAAATTTTTCTCCATTGAATATATTGTGAAGAAATTCCAAAATTATCGAATAATACAAAGTTACAGTAATTAAATGCTTATTAAAGTTAGTAGTTACATGAACTAAATTTAGTATTATATTATCAAACTATATATCTTTTGAAAATGATAGATAAGAAAAAATAGCTTTACATTTGCTTAAAAAATTGCACCAGCTCTGTTTTGATAAGTGTATTTCATGCTGAATTGTTTTAATTCAAAATATGAATGCATTTTGTTTGATATCTTTAATTCACTTATTGGTTAAACGTTTAAGAATAATAACTGTGTGAGTTACACATTATTTTATCACTTGTATTTCAATGAAAATTGTTTCGGAGTTAACAATACTGTATTAACTGGCCCATAAGGCCAACCTTCTCTTTTATATGCCTTTTTGAAGTATAAAACTTTATTATTCATCATGTGATGATTTTACAGTACTTTAAGTATAATTTAATTCACTACTTGTCAAGATTTTATTTACATTAAAAACGAATTTTTTCGTTCCCTGAAGTTTTAACAGTAACATTTTTGTAACTTTGGAAGCCATAGTTTTGTTTGAAAGGACAACAAAAGTCAGAAACCTCGTCCATTTTTCCTATTTGTGCAAGTACAAAATTTTCTCATTATCATGCATCAATGATGAATCTAGGAAATTCAATGTTTTCCCTATTTCCATTCTTTTAAAAATATGCTATGTGTAGCTTAAGCTAATGAATGTGTTATTGAAAATTGTCATAATAGTGTTTTGCACATTAATTTGAAATTTATTTAATGCAGAAATTTAACATTTCAATAATAGCTGTTAAAAATTTAGCTAATCAATGTAATTTCATTTTTTTGTGTATCCAAAGAATAGGAATGAAAAAAGAAGTTAATAACTTTAGGCTATATATTAAAAATTTTTGGAAAAAGTAATCTAAACGAAACTTTCTTGAAAATTGGAAACATTTCTGATGAATCGGAAATATTATTTATTCAAAATATTATACCCAATACTGATGTGTTCTGCAAATATTTTATATATTCTTTTGAAATTCTCGTATGCTTTACGAAAATAAGAACTGACAAAAAAAACAGTCATTACTGTGCATTCACATTTATAATGCAATTATTCCATTATAAATATTTGATATTTATTTAATTGTTCAAAATAATTTTATAAATATTCAATTTTGAAAAATATCTTATTCTGAAATATTCCAAATTTTTTGTATTTCTGTGGCTATCAACTACACGATTTTGGGTGATAACAAGAGATAGTCACAAGGGAACTAGAAGAATGGTTTAGAATAATTTTTACAGCCCTGCAAATAAAATTCAATATCCAAACCCAAATTTCGAAGATCAACTGGGCTTACGCAAACTATCAAAAGCGGCTTGCTGATACTGATCTACGAATCAGACATCTTGTGACATCCATTAATCGCAAATTTCCTTTCAGAAATGCTGATGGCTGTAATGGTAGACTATCCTCTTCCAGGATAAGTTTTGTTTCTTTTCTAAGTTATATTATTCACCAAACATTGATCAGAAGAATTCTGGTTCCTAACGCTTAACAAGAAAACTCTATATTGGCCCTATTTATAAAATAATGTTATGAAGTAACATTATATATAATAAGCAGACGCATTTTCATTCTTTGTACATCGGCAGTTAAATTCATTACTGATATGACTGTACAGGTATGGCCATCTCTTTTTTGAAAACATTCCAAGAACTATTTTAGAGTTGGATAACGTCAGTCACACAGCATAGTGCTCATCATTTTGGAAACAATCTGCACTGAACTTGCATTTTACTAAAGCTTATTGCATCTCCCACTGGATTGTCACTGAGAATGTCTCTTAAGAAAAAATATGACTTTCATTCCTTAGCTACTTAGCCTGCCTATGATAACCCATTCATATAAGGAAAGGACAATGACAAAGTATATCCATGCCCGAAATTGAATTCGAAACACGACCTTCCTATCCGCTGTCAGGCACGCTGGGTACTAGACAGGGTGGGCGGCCGATCAAAATATTGTTAGCATGTGAATAAATACGCAAAAAAATGATATTCATTATTTTGAAGTTAACGTTTGGAACATGTTTAATAAATATTGTCACATTTTCGCAATTCATTATTATCGATAACAGGGAAAGTAATTCACTTTATGTAACAATTCTTTGTTGAGCTAAAATTTTGGATAAAAACAATTACTGTTTAAAACATATGTTTGAATGGTCTAAATGGTTTACATAAATAAAAAATAGAAGTTTTCCATGCTATTTTTTGAATAATAACAATTTCAAATATTTTTTCTCAACGAAAATTTATGAAACAATTTTTAAAAATGATTATTCCAAATTTATTTTATATATTAGTAATTGCTGTTTATAAAAATATTCTCTTTTGTAGATATAACCAAATATTGATTTTTTCCCCTCAATAAAAATGTATGAATGAGCTCTAAATAAATCTTTAAAATTTATTTTATACTTTAATTATTGCTATAAATTTATTTTATAAAAATATTCATTGGTAAATAATTTTAGTTGAAAACTTTTTATTAATGCAGTTGTAATAAAATATTTTATGCATATGTATGTTAGAACTTTTTTCATTATCATCCATGGTGCAACAGCAGCTCGGGGCATTCTGTACAGATGTTTCCAACCACTTCTACTAGCTGTTAAACTCTTCCTATTCTTTTTTCTGAAGTCAGGCTGTCCTCTTTAACTGCATCTAGCATCGAAGTTTGGTCTTCTTATGTTATATGGTCTAGATAAAAATACTTCCTTTGCCGTATTGTAAAATTTTTTCAATGAATGAAAAATGTAAGCTTAAATCTAGAAAATAGTACCTTGCTCTGTCACCACATAGACAACAGCCTTGTTAGACTTAAAATTGCTTAAGATTTTTATATTATCCACAGTGTTGTCTCTAGCAAGCACTTTTCAAGTGTCACAATTACGTTAACCTACAGATCTGTTTATATATATATATATATATATATATATATATATATATATATATATATATATATATATATATATATATATATATATATGAAGATATTTATATTCTCCAACATTTTAATTCCTTCATTAGCCTGAAAGATAACCACTTAATCTTCTAAGTTATTTTTATTTTTGAAATGTATTTTAACTTTTAACTGAAGATTTATAAGATTATTCTGTTTCAATCAACTTCTGCCAATACTGTATAAGAAATGAGGTTTGAAGGTTTGGAACTGTGGTTTTCAGTGTAGTCATGCGTAAGTTCGAATTTAAGCATAGTTGAGATGTTTGTAATTAAAGCGAAAATTTTAATTTTACAGTCTAATTAAACTTAAAATTCAAAAGAGACCGGCCTTTCATACACCTTATTTTTGTTAAAATGTTATTTAATAGAATGCGACATTATAACATCTATTAGCATTATAAATTTTACTATTAAAGAGCATAATTTTAATCACTGTTACTTAAAAATTTAAAAATTAGTTTCAATGTAAATAGTTATATTTATGATAAAAGTTATTTATTTAAAAAAATAGCTTTATTTGATAATTGTAATAATCTTTCTGACCCTGTTTCCATTAAATTGTAGTAATGTAATCACGATGAGTACCTAATACAAATAATAGATGCTAACACTTCGATATTGCGTTCTGTTTTGTCTATTATTCAATGTTCATCGACAATTGCCATTATATTAGGTTGGTGCGTATGAAATGTCGGATTCTTAAGTGATTGCATAAAGCTGCATATCTTTCTTCAAAAGCTGTTTATTCAATCAAAGTATGCTCCATTCGCTTCAATACACTTCTCCCAACGAGATTTTAAAGCGTAGATGCCTGTCTTAAAAAATTTTGGTCTTTAGAATTAATAAACTCTGATATCGAGTTTTTTAGACTGTCTTCATTTTCATAGTGTTTGCCCCTTAAAAACAGCTCTAAATGCTTGAAAAAATGAAAATCGGTCGGCGAGAGATCCGGTGAATATGGTGGATGCTGCAATGATGAGCATACGTTTAACCGATCCAGCTTATTTCGCTCTGTCAGTGCGTGCGGTACCCACTTGTCCATCTTCTTAACCTTGCCAATCTCAGAAAGGTGTCTCAATATCGTTGTATGGTCAACTTTCATCCTGATAGCAAGTTCCCTCGTGGATACGGCTGGATCCGCTTCCACTAGAGCCTTCAGGTCATCATTCTTCACAGACGTTTTGGGTCTTCCGCGCGGCTCATTTTGCAGTGAAAAATCGCCTGTCCGAAATTTTTCGAACCAACGTTGCACTTTCCGATCGTTAACCGTATTCTCCCCAAACGCTTGGTTTATGTTGCGTGCAGCTTTTGCAGCACTATTACCAAGTTTGTACTCATATGAGAAAATGACGCGAATGTCGGCAGAATTCATATCGGCAATAAACTCAAAAGAAATAAAAATGGGAAGACCTTCGAGAAAACCTATTTTGCTGAAATGAGTCTCTGACAATGGACAATACGAGTATGAATGAGGTTATGCCAAATACAAAAGTATAACGAAAACAGGGAGGAAAACGTCCGCATGTAAAGAGAATCCGACATTTCATACGCAACAACCTTAATCCTTGATACCTAATCATCTTTCGGTGTTAAGTACTTAATGAATAGTTTTGTTACTTGATATTTCAATACAAAGGATTCAATGATCTGATTGTGGTAAGCAACGCCCCCCCCCCTCCTGCTGATATCACTACAGTGGAAGATCTCCCATCGGACCATTATCCAGTAGTCGTAATTTTCGGCAACATAAACAATGATAAAGATGAATTCATTAAAATCACTGTAAATTGGAAAAAATTTAGAACCGCAATCAACGATCAAATCCACATTAATAATATACACAATGGTAACAACCCCAGCGAGATTGTTAGAAACGTAATTTTTATTACTAACGTAATTCAAAGAGCTCTCGAGTCAAACAGTACTGCAATTAAAAGAAAAAGTAATACAATTATCCCTAAATATATTCTTGATCTAATCAAACAAAGAAATAGGCTCAGAAAACAATATCAAACCTATCGCATCCCTGATATCAAGCGCAAAATAAACTCCCTAAGAAATACAATTAAAAAAGAAATCGCTGCTCATAATAACGAAACCTGGAGTGATTACTTAACCAAACTTAATCTTGAAAACGAATCATTTTGGCGTGCAATCAGAAAAGCCAAAAAAGATAAACAGTCCTTCCCTGTTCTAAGAGATGGCTCCACTGTCGCAATATCAAATGCGAAAAAACCCGATCTTAGTGCTAATGGTCTCGTGGTCCAATTCAAATTAAACGACTTAGAAAGCTTAGCACATCAATCAAATATTGAAAAACAGGAGCTAAATTACCTAAATTCAAGCAAACAGAATAGTTGCTGGAATTCTGAACCAGTTAAAGCATCAGAACTAGAAAATGCTATTTTCAGCTTAAAACCGAACAAAAGCACAGGGAGAGATGCAATTTCAAACAAAATGCTAAGGCAACTTCCAATTGTTGCTGTTTGCTGCATTACGAACATCATAAACGACGTTAATAGAATAACTTATTTCCCTGATGCTTGGGAAAAGGCACTGGTTGTACCCATCAAAAAACCTGGGAAAAATCCACAAATGCCATCCAGCTATCGACCAATCTCACTGCTACCCTCGTTAGCGAAACCAGCAGAAAAATTTATTCTCCAAAAATTCCATCGTTCTGAAGAAACAAAGTCATAATTCCCCAACAATTTGGTTTTCGCAAAAAATTATTTACTTCTCACCAGCTCCTGAGAACAGCGGAAAAGATCGCAGTGTCGCTCAGCAACAAACAGTCGACAGGGCTCTTTACATCGACATTGAAAAAGTTTTGACCACGTTTGGCACACGGGTCTGATCTACAAACTTATTCAATATAAATTTCTCACACAACTTATTTTTCTTATTAAAAAACTATATCCCGATCAAAGAACCTTCCAGGTCATACTCAGTAATCACCTCTATCCACAGTTAAAACTACAGAGGCTGGTGTTCCTCAAGGATCCCTCCTCAGCCCATTTTTAATCAACATTTACATTAATGACTTCCCACAGCACAACGAAACCTTGCTCTCACTATTTGCAGACGACACTGCTATCATGACCACACACAAAGACCTTGACACCATACATACATACCTTACTGCTCATGTTAAGAAAATTGAAAACTGGTTAGTCAGATGGAAAATCAAAATTAACACGGACAAAAGCACTGCGGTTCTTTTTCTCAAAAAAAAAAAAAAAAAAAAAAAGAATACCAAAACTAAAAATTTTTGGAAGCGAAATACAATGGTCCCCACAAACAAAATATCTTGGAGTAATCCTCCATAAAAGACTAACGTGGAGGCCACATATTAACGAGATAAAAACTAAAGCTAACAGAGCGCCACCAGAGCACTGCGAACAAGAGCACACACAGAACCTAGCGAAAAACTCAAGCGTATCTATGAGCAATAAAATTCTAATTTACAAAATGTACATCAGGCCCATAATAACGTACGCCTGCAAGATATGGGGTGGTACTTGTGTGACTTCCATAAATAACCTCGAAAGGCAACAAAATAAAATCCTTTGGGTTATTTCGAAAGCGGAATATTATTTCAGGAATGCCCAAATTAGAAAGGACTTAGGTATATTAACCCTTAGCCACTTTATAAAACACCTTGCATTTAAATTCTACAGCAAATTATATAGTATAGAAAAAACATGGCAGTACAAAATATCATTAACTATAACCCGTATGACCCTAAATTCTTTCGTAGGCAAAGAACAGTACTTCGTCTAAAACCAACGACAGTTAACTTCTAGCAATCATATCTTATGTTTATTAAATTGTTGCCACCTTTCTATTTTAACTCCATCAATTTAGTGTAAAGAAATTGTTAGTACACTCTTAGAATCTCCAACCCATTAATTGTTGGTAAACGAATGTTTGCTGGTAAGCAAACGCTACGACATTAATCAGTAACGACGATACTATCAGCGGATGGCACCACTTCTACCTACACCAAAACTTAAGCTAATTTTCCTGTTTATATTTAGTTAAATATTTTTATAATAATAATATTTAAATGTGCAAAATAAACAGATTAAATAACTTACCCATAACACTGTCATGCAAACCCAATTTTAGCCCAGGGAGTACTTCCATTGATCCTATGAAATGTATGTGATTTTTTTTTTAAAATATTTTATTATGTATTTATGTTATTCTTATATTACACACACTCGATGTCATCAAGAATTGTTTAAATCTCTATGTATTTCTCTCTTGCATTGCAAGATCTTGTATAAATATTCTTGAATTTTTCACTATCTCTCGGGAAGCTTAACGGAGTTAGGTAAGTATGCTCCTGAAGCTAAGTCTTCTCCATCTCTTAGGCAACTTCATTAGGTCCCACAATTTTTAACTAGTACAGAGGCAAATGGCTTCCTGCTAGAAACCTCACAGCAAAATTTAGACCAGATCCTAGACCATATTCAATATTTTCACATAAGGACAATGGTTAGCTCCATAAAATAAATTACAGGAGTTAGTCTAAAAGCAATTAACTGCAATATGACGAAGACCACGCCCACACTAACAGGTGAAAATAGGGAGTAAATGTTAAAAAAAAACTTGTGTTGTGTAATTTCGTAGTATGTTAAAAAATACTATAAAATTCGTATTTTTGAAATTAGAATATATATTCGATGAAAATGCAAACTTTTACTTTATTATTATGTATTAGTTGAAACCAATGCTATTACATTCAAGTTTTACATCCAAATCTGATCCCGCCCATTAAAGAAGGCGTCACAAGGGTAGAATTATACGCCTCTTTTCCCACGCCGGAAAATACGCAGTGAAATTTAAATTAAAAGAAAAGACTCTCAAATCTGAAAAAGCAGGTGAAATGTAAAATATGAATAAAGTGAAAGTAGATTGAAACAAATACAATTTAAAATTTAATGATAATAAGCAAATGATAAAACAAATATGAAATAAAAATTAAAATTGCTGATGGTGAAAGAAATTCAAAGAAAAAAATGTGTCTAAATTTTCTACCATTGGACATAAAGATTCCATAATAGAATAGAAATATCAAAAATAGATCTCTTTTCTGATCACAATTTGAAGAATAACACACAAAAAAATAATGAAGTTTACATTTCAATATTTAAAATCATGGAACAATACTAGGATTTCATAGAAAAATTTCAAAATTTTTTTAAAAATAAAATCTGCAATTAACAATTTAATTTTCTGTGAAGTCATTTGTCTTTGAAATCATAATATCAATAAAACAACTATAGGAATCAAAACTTTTTATAAGAATTCTACATTGTGTGCTAAAAATGCACAATATGCCATACATAGAAAATATAGAAAAAAACTTTGCTAATAATTTTTTGCGATTAAAATTGTACAATTATTCTTATCTGAAAAAATAACTTTAAATACATATTTTCGTGGATTATTCGGAAACTGTGAACAATAAGTTCATAACATTAAAAAATGCATAATATTCATAACTTTAGTCTTTCACAACATATTAAAACACAGAAAAATTTTGAAAAACATTCCATAGATTGCATAATTTGAAGACGATGCAATAAAAGTCATAAAAATATTCCAAAACAGAATTTAGAAAAAAGGAATAGCACAAGATCGAAGGCTTCAAAGCTTAATATGAAATGTAATCTTCCTTGATTTGTACACACATTTCGCGATGAACTTAAACTCAAAAGAACGCTTTTAGCCATAGCTTGGGAAATTATTGTTTATTTTTATCGCATTGATGTCTTCAGAGCATTTAATACAAGGAGAAAAAGTTTAAATCAAACGCGATACCAAGACTGTCCTATAAGCCCTTTCTTGGATTACTATCACTAATCTTTGCTGGCCTTGGTATTCGTTAAAAGTTTTTACTTTCACAATTTTATCTATGAAATTTTCTCAACTTCAATGAAAATTGTCGGCCGTATGAAATGTAGATCACTAAGTAACATTTTTATTATTGACGTAGAAGTGGAATTAATTTAATTGATCACATGTGCCAATCAAGGGCGGAGTGGTTAGCGACCTTAACTTCGAAACAGTAGGTCCCGGATTCGAGTACTAGTTCGGGGTTGGATATTACATTCTTTCTCTCTCTGTTTTTTTATCTTACACTTTATGGGTATTGAAGGCACACCCCCTAGGTACGCCGCTGTATAAGTTGCCAACTCTGTGCCCTTTGTAGTTCTGAATAGATTAAGCCTAAGATCAGAAGAAAAATCTTATTGCGTGCCCGTTATTTTTATAAATGCAGCTCTTAGTATTTTAGCAGAGAATATAAAGAACTAACAAAGCTGTGTGCAAAAATTTGTTACTACTAATTTGACAGTAATTGAAGACATCAAAGGTAATCAATCCATTTCAAAATGTAAATATGAGCTTTTCAAATCTTATACAATCTTTACTACTCTTATATTAGAGGCCTTCAAAGTTATTTAAGATTACTAATAAATCAAAATTGTCTTTGAACAATAGAACAAAATGGGAAAATAATATAAAATGTTTATCAAGACACAAATGAAGATATTGAATAGCAAATATTAGAAGCAATATGTGAAATGTTTGCAAGAATAATTACCAATTGATTCATTACCAACAAAAGGTTATTTTATAACAGTGTTTCTCAAACTTATTTCTTCTACCGCCCCCTTTGAAAATCAATTATTTTTCATCGCCCCCCCCATATTTTATACACATCTAAAACTTAAAAACCACAATTTTATTATTTTAATTAATTTAATTACATGTTATATTAATCGGTTCTGGTGTTTAAACTTACATTCTAAACTAGAAATTTTTACCAGTGAGAGCAATTAAAACGCAACTTTATAATATTAATAATATATTTTAATCAAATTAAAAGAAACAATACATATATTGGTAATAAATTTTAGTTTTTAAACTAATCTAATGGGATGGATGAATTTGATGATTTTTAACAAGTTTGTTGATATCAGGTTTGATTTTACTCAAAAAGAGTCGTAAGTCACCGCGTTTGGTAACTTGCAAATGATTTCTCTTTTTAGTAAACAGCGTTGTCACAGCGCTAAATCTACGTTCACACAAATATGACGATGGAAATGATATCAAAAATTGTTGGACGATCGACCACAATCCAGGGTACAACTGCGGAATTGACTTTTGTAGCAAAAATTGTTGGTAGCCATTTTTAAATTTGATTTTTATTTCCTCGTTCGTTGTCAGTTCTATAAGTTCTTCTTCCAGCTGGGGTGATATTGCTATGTTGACATTTCAAAAAGGATCTAACACCAAGTCCGATATTTCCAATTTCAAAATGTCCTGGAATCTTTCAATGAAATAACTGTGAAGATTTTCCAAATGTTGGCATTAGACGAGCAAGTTGTCGTTGTTGCAGGATACTGATAAATTGGGAAAATTATGGAACTCACGTCTGCCGATATTCTTCGTGTGTAAGAGCAGCTTGGCTCCGAAAGCAGCGACGATATTTTTTGTTTTTATTAAGTTCAAGTCATCGCCTTGAAGTTGGAGATTCATATCATTAAACGATGTATAAAGGTCTGTCAGGTATGCGATATCATTCTTTGATGTGATGAGGTTTTCGCACAATGCTGTGTCTTTGTTTTCCAAGAACTCTATCACAGAATTAAACAGATTGTAAAAACGAGCCAGACAATTTCCTTTTGATAGCCAACGCACTTCTGTGTGAAAAATCAATCTGTTGAAATCAACATCATTAGCAACACAAAGCTGATTAAATAATCTGTCACTTAAAGAGTTGTTTCGGATTTTATTGACTGCTCTGATGACATGTTGCAATGATTGAAACAGTCGTTCACTTAAATTTCTAGCAACTAAATGATGTTGATGTATAACGCAATGTACAGCAATCACATCAGGAATTTTGTTTTTTAAGTACGACATGAGGCCTTTTTGACACCCTGTCATAGCTGGAGCACCATCTGTAGCAGCTGATATAATATTCTTCAAGGGAATTCTTTTTTCATCACAAAATTTTTCCAGTGTTTTAAATATGGTTTCTCCTTTTGTGTCCGTCTCAAGATTTCTAGCAAAATAAAAGTTTTTGACATATTTTTTCATCTTTAATGAACCTCACGTAAGACAACAACAATGCTTCATTAGTTGGTAAAGTGGACTCATCCAACTGAATTGAAAATTGACTAGTCTTCAGTTGATTGTACAATGATTCTTCAATGTTTTCAGCCATTTCATCAATTCGTCTTTGCTCAGAATTATTGCTCAAAGGAATTTTTCGAATTATATCTGCCGCCGGTTTATGGAGCACAGTAGTTATAACTTCTTTTATCGCCGGCAAAATTAACGTTTCTCCGATGGTGTGTGGTTTACCTGTTTGAGGAATTAACAGAGAGATATTGTATGAAGCTCGAAGTCCGTCATCGTCTTGCTTAGCTGCCATCGAAAAAAGTTTCGATACATTTGGCTGAGCATTATGCTTCTTTTCCAGATTTGAAAATAGGCTACATTTTTGTCCTTCTTATCTGGATGGATTTTATTTAAATGATCTTGAAGTCTTGAAGGCTTCATCGCTTCGTTTGAAAATGTTTTTGAACAAAGAAGGCACAAAGGCAAAGATGAGTTTGTCGAATTTTCTATGAATCCATATTTAATATTTTCTGCATTGTATTGCCGTTTCTTCTTTTTTGCTTGCGACATGGCTTTTCTTTTCAAAAATATGTAAATAAAGTGTTGAACTTAAATACTCGTTTAAAGATAGCGCGCGAAGCCACTAATGAAAATATAAGAAAAATTACGAGCTTTTATATAGGATTTAAATACAGCAAGCACCGACAGAAATAAGACAAAGACGCACAAAGTCGTTTATCTCTTTCGACGCTCAATCAAACTGAGCAAGTTTGAACAAGTATCGATGAACCAGCCGATTGCTACCACGTAGAGTCCGTTTTCGTATTGCAAAACCACCACTTGTCGACGATTCTATTCTGAAAAGGGGCGGTACGCTGAGATGGACTTTTTCCTCAGACCAGTTTTTCAGAAGAACGGAAGCACGCATGTTAAGTAAACATTTCTCTTTTGTCTCAACCCTATTTTGATGAACTCGAAGCAGACCTTACGCAAGCGTAAAAGCGCTGAGGGTTTCTCCAAACGAAAACGGACACAGTACCGTGACCTTCGAGACTATTTATTCTCGAAGGTCACGACAGTACGTCTACGGAGCACAACATCATAAGTGCACCGGCTCCCGCAGTTAGTCTTTTCTCCCGGAATGTTTACCACATTTGGCGATTCATGCATTTACGCAGCTGTATGCTTTTCGTCATTTTACAATGTAAGCGCATACGGCATGCGGGCTATCTATGTTAAGTATTTTAAGTTTTTATACCATCATACAGGGTTGAAATATAAACTGAGTATTCGCTATTGTGCAGTAGGTAGGTTTTAATTCTAGTGAAATTTATATATAAAATATAAAGTAAATCAAATTACAAATCTACCATCGCCCCCTAACCCACGTCAACGACCCCCATTTTTTTCTGGGCCCCTTAACGCCCCCCTCTAGGTCTCAAACGCCCACAAGGGGGCGTTACCGCCCACTTTGGGAAAGATTGTTTTATAAGAATGTGGCAAGAACATTTTGAGGTAAAAAAACCTTACCAAAAATTATGAACATTTTGAATCTTATTCAGTGGATTTCCCATTTGGTTGCTCACCAAACAAAAGCAGTTATAAGTAGAATAGAAATTCAGATTTGAATTAATACAAATAAATGTGTTTAATTGGAATATTTAAATTCAATACACATATTTTATACTTTTATTCATATGTTTTCCATAAATATAATTTCTGTAAAAAATTTTTTAATACTTTTCTTCCATACTTTTCAAGTCCGCAATTAATTGCGGCTCGCGGAAAATTTCAAAATTTGAAAAATGACTTGAATTATCAAGGAGTTTTATTACCTCTGCTCTGGCGAAGAAAAAAATTTTCGAATTACTTTCAGGATAACCTAAATGCACACAACAGGCATGACAACCTTGCATTCTTAACGCTAAAATTTTGCGCCGTTTGTAGTTGTGTTGTGCTAGCTAAGCTTGCATTAGGAGGTGCGCTGCTTCACTTTTCCAACTGAACCATATTTTGATGTGGAGTCCGAATTCCTCAGTATACACATGCCATGGGTACCTGTTTATAGGGTAGGCACAACCATTCACCACCCATTCATACATGGAAAGGACAAAGACAGGATAGATAGAGAGAAAAAAAGTACATCCAAGCCCGAACGAGGATTGGAATCCAGGATCTCCGTATCCGCAGTCAGGCACTCTGATCACGAGACAAGTGGGCGGCTCCGTTTGCAGTAATTCCCTGGTATAAAAATTATCATTGCGTAAAAATTATTCTTTTATGTCTCTTCTGAAGAAGTAAGAATCTGTCAAACATTCTATATAGAATGTTTATAGAATAATAATGACTCTTGTAGTGGCTCTGTGTTGTATTAGATAAATTTGAAAACATTTGAGCGAAATAACATGACTTCGAAAGTTGAGCGGGAAATGAAAATCCATCTATACACTGCTTAATCTATGTGTATCTAAAATAAAAACAAATACTTAATTGTAATGTGGTCCCCTTTGATAGCTACCAGTTAAGATCATTATCTTATTTTTGCATGTGGTACAGTTCTTAGAGGCATTCCTTTTTTATTGAAGCAACGAAAACTAAAAATAAAGATAACACCACTATACGCATCACTAAAGGAGTTGTAGTAGAAAATAAAACATATGCACAGGCTGCCAGGAATAATACTATACAAGAGGCAAAGAATATACTTGACCAACTAAAACTCATTGTGAACTATATTCAAAAATCTGGAGTAATGCAAGCCGTTAACCAGCAACAAATTATTAGTCAAAACCCACAACCTAACAATGAGTAATAATTCCATCTCTCTAGAACTACTACAAATTGGAAACTGGAATGCCAACAACCTTGCTAACAAATTTGAAGAGTTTAAAAATTTTATTACTAGTAAAGACTTGGACATCTGTGCTGTCACAGAGACTCATTCTAACGGCAGTCGAAACTACAACATATATAACTACAAAGCTTACGTTACTAATAGATTACACTATAGGGGAGGTGGGGTAATTCTTTATGTTAAAAGAGCTATTCCATCAACCCTATACAGCAATAAAAATGATGAAGGCTACGAGGAAGTCTCAGTGATCACCGAACTCAATGCAGGCATGAATATTAAATTCTCGGCAGTCTACAACCCACCACATAGAAAATTTACACAAAAGGATATTGAACACCTATTTTCTGGAAACTTCAAAACCATCTCTTTAGGAGATTACAACTGCAAAAACAGACACTGGGGTTGCAGAGCAACCAACAATAATGGCAAACAACTGAGCGATATAATCAACAATAACCAACTTAAAGTCTTCTCCCCTATGGAACAAACCTATTACCCAACTTTTCAAGCACAAATCCCAGACATCCTGGACATCATCTTAACCAACACCAAATTTTCACATTGCTTCTGATGTGTGCAATGATCTGAGCTCAGATCATCTCCCGACAATATCTACAATCAACATTAGCAAAAGTATTACTCCCACCACCACCAAAAGAACGAACTGGAACCTTTTTCATAATATTTTACTCACAAGAAACTGGACTGCCCCTGCCATTAATAATACCATAGACATTGACATCTCTATTCAATCTCTCAATATAGAATTATCCACAGCTCTTAAAGATGCCACTGAGGAGGTTAAATACATCCATAATTACCACAAAATTCCTCAAGAAACCAGAGAATTAATTAAAACCAGAAATCGCATTCGGAAAAAATACAGGAAAACGCTCAATCCTATATATAAAACGGCAATTAACAATCTCAATCGACTAATTAAAGATAAATGCTCTACTCATAAGAATCAACAATGGGAAGCTATGCTTAAATCCCTCAATACCGAAGATAACTCCGTCTGGAAAATAGCCAGAAACATGAAGCACAGGACTCAAACCTGTAAACCTCTGATAGGTGAAAGGGGATTAGTCTATACAGATCTTGAAAAAGCAGAGGCCTTTGCGGACAGTATGGAAGACCAGTTCAAATTAAACAACACCGAAACCGATAAAAATTTTGAAAACATTATCAATAATACTTACAGGGAAATAAATAGAACTAACTTAGATGACTCGGGACTCGAACCCACCACCCCTGAAGAACTTTGTGCAATTATTAAACGCTTGAATATCAAAAAATCACCTGGTAAGGACTGCATTACAAATAAAATGATTAAATCATTTCCGAACAACATTATCAATCAACTTTCGCTTATTTTCAACTCCTGTCTTCATCTCAGCTACTTCCCGCACACATGGAAAGAAGCCATTATTATCATGATCCCCAAACCTCTTAAAGATCTTACTATTCCAAACAATTATCGTCCTATCAGTCTCCTCTCTTCACTGGGAAAACTTTTTGAAAAAATTATATATAATCGTCTCCAAATTTACATGAACAAGCTTCCAAATGAGCAGTATGGTTTCCGTAGGGAACTTAGTACCACAAAGCAACTCCTTAGGATCATTGAATTCATCAGCAGAGGGTTAAAGAATAAAGAAAATTCTGCTTTTGTGATGCTTGATGTTGCAAAAGCATTTGATAGACTATGGCATGAAGGTCTCATTTATAAGATTAAAAACCTTAACTTCAATGCACACATGATACTTCTCATAAAAAATTACCTACTAAACAGATCATTCTTCATTAGAAACAATAAATGTCTATCATCTCAGAGAAACATCAAGGCTGGAGTTCCTCAGGGCAGCATTTTAGGACCGATTCTCTACCTATTTTACACTGTTGATTTCCCTGTTAATAGAATGGACAACAATAGTATCACTGCATATTACGCTGACGATACTGGCATAATAGTTAAATCCACATCCATAGAACTTGCTATCTGTAAGCTTCAAAAGAAATTAAATACAGTAGAAGAATGGTGCTCCAAATGGAAAGTCCAAATAAATACTAGCAAATCTAACCTTATCATCATTAAAAGACCAAATACTAGAAGTAATAGAACATCTGATCTGTTAATGTACAATGAAAAAATTCCCATAGTCAACAATGCAAACTATCTGGGCCTTACTATTAACCAACACCTCAAATGGAAACCTCATGTCATAAATATCATCAATAAAGCCAAAGGAATGTTAATCAAACTTAGACCCATCATGGGCGACTATAGCAAAACGAATGTAAAAATGAAAAAACTTCTATATACAACTATGATACTCCCCATCCTCACCTACGCCTCTCCTGCCTGGTGTGCAATAGATAAATCAACGATGCTCTTACTCAATAGATTTCAAAACAAAACTCTGCGAAATATTCTTGGAGCCTCTAGATACCTAAAGAACTCAGCCATTAGAAGAGACTTAAAATTGGATACTTTCGAACAATACTTTGCAAAGAGAAATATAAACTTTTTCAACAAAGCCGAGAATTGCTCAGAAGCAAATTTTAATGAATTATTCAATTGCATTAACTCATCTGATGATATTAAACTACGACCCATCGCAGCGCATTACCTTAGTGACGCCACAATGTCTAGCCTGTCTACAGTAATTCCATAATTCAGTACTTTTGTATATATTTTAATCTAGATTCTGTTCTTTCTTTGTACATATTTATTGCATTTACTTTTATTCAGTGTTTACTTATATATTCGGAATTTATTCTTTCTAATTTCAATTATTTGGATTAGCTTTAGCTACTTTTTTGTTCTTCATTGTATCTGTTAAACTAGATTGAGATTTTCTCATTTGCCCCTGTAATGTTGTTTTTATATAAAAATAATTTTCAGAACTCGCACTCTCTTTTCGACTGCCGGCTTAACTGATGCCGACCAATCAGAGACCGTCTGCCTTCCCCAAACCCCTTCCTCCTCTTCTTCTACTATCATGACTCCTCCCACTCGCCACTTTTCCTCTCATTCCATGACAACCCATCTCAGATGAAAGAGTAAAAGCAGCTTCGCTGCTAAAGGCTCTGGTTTTACTATGTGATTCTTGATTCTTGGCATTCCTTTATTCAGCACACTTTTAGCTATTTAAAAGTAATTTAATTTCATGTTCCTGAGTGTCAATTTGAGAAAAATAAATAGAAAGCTTCTCAAAGTCTCTAAAATATTCGTTTAACAGCGAGTGAATCATTTAGAAATCATGTCTAATTCACAGAATATATTTATGCTTGTTTAACTCTTTAAAAACAGAGAGCTGAAAAAAAGTAGGCGGGGTTTATATTTTGTCTCAATGATCGACAATTTGAACACGGGCGACAGAATATTGGTTTAATGTCAAATAATATGTGAAATCTTGAAAATTTAATTGCTTAATGTTTTTTTGAGACATATAGTGAAAGCACAGAACACGTAAATACATCTTGATTTGGCAATTATAATACTGAATTGTTTTGCTTGAAATTTGGTGATAGGTGTTACAAATATTTGTGGTATTTTAAATTTATTCTCTTGACACTATTAAATTTCCTTACTTTTAGTATCTACCAGTCATGTATAAAATTATATGATTTTTAAATAAATTTTAAGGAATAATACTCGCAAACTTGTGGTCCTTTTCTTCTTAAAACGGCTAACGGCTTCTCGCTGTAAGCTTTATTTTCAATCCATCTTGTAAACCAGAGGTAAATGTTCTTTTGCTTAAGGGTTTGGTTGTTAGTGGACTACTGCACTCATCAGACTTTTGTACTTGTTACAAGTAACTTTGTTAATGAAGTTGCATAACCCTTTAGTGGAGTCAAGTTAAGTGGTTTGCCGCTGCCCTAATCAACTTCAACATAAGTACTAATACCTGGGTTGGTCTTGGAATGTCCTCCAAATCTCGAGGAAAAAAATTAGCGTATAATAATAATGTTTAAAAGTAATTAAATAGGCAAATAATCAATCTGATACATATTACAAGCATATTTTTAATAAACGGATG